>OOFC01028836.1:0-12489 GCA_900323345.1 Pseudochromis fuscus | reverse complement strand
CTACTACTACTACTACTACTACTAAGAAGAAGAAGTAGAAGAAGAAGAAGAAGAAGAAGAAGAAGAAGAAGCAGAAGAAGAAGAAGAAGAAGAAGCAGAAGAAGCAGCGGCAGAAGAAGAAGCAGAAAATGGAGGAGAAGAAGGATGAGGAGAAGGAGAAGAAGAAGAAGGAGGAGAAAGTGGAGGACAAGGAGAAGAAGAAGGAGAAGAAGACGAAGAAGAAGGAGAAGGAGGAGGAGAAGAAGAAGAAGAAGAAGAAGAAGAAGAAGAAAACAAAGAAAAAGAAGAAAGCAGTACATATAAAATGAAATCAGTGAAATGTTTCAGCTCTTTGGCTAAAATCTATAACTCTGTCACATCTTAATAGATTTACTTTAAGCTCTACACACACATGCAACCATGTGAGACAGGTGAAGATCAGACATGGATTACACCTTGGCAGAGGTTTGTGCTCTCTGAGTGTTTTCCAGCTCTGAAAAGTACCTTTGTGTATCCAAATCTGTACTGGGAATGATCTACGTCGATGGAGGACAGCAGCTTCTCTGAGGCCTTCTTGCTGTCGATGAACTGACCCTCAGGGATCGCGCTGGCGTTCAGGATCCTGTATCTGTACCACACATCCAGAGGTTCAGGGTAAATTCTGCTCTAACAGATAGCACAAAAAAATAAGTGCAGAGTGTTACCTCTGTCTGAAATCTCCATAGAGGATCCTGCTGGGGAATCCCTTCCTGCAGATCCGGATTCCTTCCAGCACGCCGTTACATCGCAGCTGGTGGAGGACCAGGTGGTGATCCATGGATCCTGTAGGAGACAGTTTTCCTTTCAGGTTCACTTCAAATGAAAAACTATTACAAGTCTTTGTCTTTCTTGTTCTGTTTTTACCTGGAGTCTTGGTCTCATTTGGGATGATGCATCGGACAAAGTGTGGGTGCGTGGACCGGAGGTTGGCCATCAGTTTGTTCAGGTTCTCCTGAAGCGGATCAACAGATCAGTTAGACAGACTGATACCTCACCCAAGTCCTTGCTGGTAATATGAAGCTACAGCTAAGCTAACCAACTGCTCGTGAGATTTGTATTTGTTTGAGTGTTGTGCACCTCCTGGTGGTTTTATACTTCCTCATTTGTTGTGGATGAAGGAAAGTGTTGCTGCTACTCAGACTTCATGTTTCTTTACACTTTGCCTTTCTTTTTGTCTTTGCTGGGATAATTTTTTATTTAGCAAATTGCTGAGAGGCTAAAATATCAGGAATTAGCTTTATTTGTCCAGAGGTTCAGATGATACATACACCAAACGTTTTGTTTTGTTTTGTTTTTTTCTGGGAATTTGATAAATTGTAGTTTAAAAAAAGATTTTTAAAATTTTTTAAAAAATATTTTATGCTGTCAACAGAAACTTAAGAGTAGAAATGAGTAAAATGACACATTATCTGTCTTTAACAAGAAAATAAATCTAATCAAAACCTCTCAGTTACTTTCTAGTCACTGTTTCGGGACATTATGTAGAAAAACTGTGACATTACAATTGTTTTGTTGTTTTGTAAATAAAGTTTACAGAATAGACAGGTATATACCAGTATTCCCTTAAAAGTCAGGTCTCTAATAAAGACTGGATACTAAGTACACACTGAGGAAAAAAACAGGGGAAATCAATTAATCATCGTGTTCATGCAAATATTTCACAATAAAAGTCCAGTTAAGAAATGAAAAGTTTCTGTCCATTTAAATTACAGTAGTGGACTTTTATTTTGAAACAATTAAAAGAAACATCAAAACAAGACTTTGTACTGAAATCTGACAAATTCAACTGATCAAACTTGATTAAAATTTGAAATGAAGTCCCGCCTCTGATACAAGCCGGCCTCAGATAGAGGCTGGTACCGTCTACAGAGGAGGGAAATAAAGGCCCCGCCCACTGGTGGAGGACTTACAATACAGATCAGTTTGTTTCTCACCCTAAAAAGTGCAGAAACCGTCTGAAAGGAAGATCCTTTTTTCTTGGCACTTTTCTTACTTCCATCTGCAAAAATAACAAACAGGATACATAAATGAAATAACAAAGCAAAAGCACATTGTAATATTTCTTTGTTGTGCCTGGTATTGCTTATAAAAAGGGAACTGACCGTCAGCTGAGGCGTACGTGGCGAAGAGCAGAGAGAGCAGTTTGAGTGAAGCCTTCTGGTAGAGCTGCACCACAGTGTCGTTCAGAGGGTCCTTGTTCTTCTCCAGCCACCCGCTGATGTTGTAGTCGACGGTGCCGGCGTAGTGCATCAGAGAGAAGTGAGCCTCGGTCTTTCCTTTGGAAGGTTTGGGCTTCTGGAAGATGCTGTTCTTCCCCAGATGTTGGTCATACAGTTTGTTTTTGAAGGAGCTGTCCGTCGCCTTCGGGAACATACACTCCTCCTCGAGAATGGAGAAAATCCCCATCGGCTGCAGGACAGAGGGTGATGATGAGGGTGTGGCTCAGTGTACGCTCTAAAAAAATGCTGGGTTGTTCTAGGTGAATATTGGACTAACTACATGCTGGGCTAAAAACAATACAATGTTTGGTAAAAACATTAAAATGTTGGGTTAAAACAACAACAATCTTTAGGGTATAGTTATGAATATGTGATGTTTGTGTGATGAGGATGTACCTTCTCAATGAGCTCGATGCAGGCTGCCAGGTCCATGCCGAAGTCAATGAACTCCCACTCGATCCCTTCCTTCTTGTATTCCTCTTGCTCCAGGACAAACATGTGATGGTTGAAAAACTGTTGCAGTTTCTCGTTGGTGAAGTTGATGCACAGCTGCTCCAGACTGTTCATCTGGAATTAAACACCAACACTGATTGGCTCAGTTGGTAGGGACTTGGATTGGGAGCCAGAGGAAACTTCAAATTCAAGTTTTTTCTTCATAAATTTGCAACTTTATTTTCAGAGAATATTTGTTTTTTTCTTCATTCAAAGTTTAATTTTAGAAAACTTATAATTTCAAACTCAGATAATATTTAAGCCTTGTTCTGGGAAATTTGAGACTTTAATCTCAAGAATATTTTAGTTTTTTTCTTGTAAAACTGTGACCTCTGTCTCACAATATTTTTTTCCTTGTAAATTTGTATTGCCACAAGAAAATGTCAAAATCTCACAGTCTGTACTTATAAAGATAATTTCAAAGTCACAATTATTTAACAACTGGTGAAAACTACGTTTAAAAAATCCAGGATTTCCAGGTTCTCCAGGATGTGTGGAAAGCCTGGATGATTTATTTGGTTTTGTCTCACCTCAAAAATTTCAAACCCTGCAATGTCCAGGACACCGATGAAATGCTGCCTGGGCAGTTTGGTGTCGAGCTGCTGGTTGATCCTTGTGACCATCCACAGGAACAGCTTCTCGTACACAGCCTTCGACAGCGCTCCCATGGCGTTGTTCACCTGCAACAACATCGTGTTCAGTGAAACTCTCCTCAGGCAGAGAGTCAGAGACAGATGTTTACAGCTGGAGAAAAACTGTGTACCTGCTGTGGAGTCTGACCTTTGGTGACATACTCATTCCCGACCTTCACTCGAGGGTAACACAGAGCTTTTAGCAAATCAGCAGAGTTAAGGCCCATCAGGTAGGCGACTTTGTCCGCCACTGCAAGATATAAAACACAACGTGTACAGCACATACAGAGAGGTTCATGAAAATCTGTTATGTTTTCATGTAACATGGAAAGAATTGGGCATTTTTAGGATTTAAAAAATATTTAAAAATACAGAAAGAGAAAGAAATATTTCAGATGCTAATTTAAACCATTAGCTAACTTTGTCAACTGCTAATTAAGAATCAAATTCTTACCCAGGTGTCCTGAATAATCAACTCAACATAAACTGGAGGCTGATTGTTTGTATTTTACAGGAGATGTCCCCTAAACACTGTATAAACACAAATACCCGACCACATGGTCTAGAACTGAAGGGATGACACCAAAGAAAATACAATGATATCTTCAAACTCCAGAGACTGAACTCCTCACTCTCATTTAAAACTTTAAAAAGAAAAAGTGCTAAATAGAAGTGTTTTTACATTTGCGGTGAGATTAACACTTAGAGCGAAGCTGTGATGCTGTTTCCATGGTGTCACCTGAATCCAGTTTAAATTTAGACCTGAAGCAGCGCCTTAGTTGTCCTCACCCTCTGTGCCGTCGGGCTCCGCCTGCTCCTCCCGCTGCTTCTGTTTGAACTTCATGTTCCCGTTGTGCATCACAGCACCCGTCAGCTTGTAGATGCCGACCTTTTCCTCTGTGTTAAACCCCAGGATGTCGATGGCACTCTGAACAAAGGACACAGAAACACTGAGATCACTGTTGAGTGTAGTGCTACTGATGCTATGTTATTGTTGTGCATCATTTTAATGTCTAAACTAATGATGCAAATGATTGCTGACTTTATGGTGCAGTATTTTATGATATGATATAAATCCTGTTATTCCCTTTGCACTAGTCATTAATAATTAATGATTTCCCAGTTCATGCAACAATTAAAGAGACCGTGTGTAATATTGAGAAGGATCCATAAACAGAAATACAATACCTAATATTAAGTGCGAAATCCCCTAAAATACCAGAATTGTTGTGTTTTCTGAGAATTAGCCCTGGTTATCCACATAAAGAGCAGCTGCCCTCTCATGGAGGCAACAATGTCTCTACACTGATGTTGGCTGTTAGTGACATGAGCTGACTGTTTTCCCACATTAACAGATCGTTTTGTGACATTAACTCACTGTAAATGACAATATCTGACTGTTAGCAACCTTAGCTCAATGCCTGGCAACACCGTCCGACTGTTAGCCATGTAGTTAGCCATGTTATCTCACTGTTAGCCATGTAATCTGACTTTTAGCCATTATATATCACTGTTAGCCATATTAGCTAACAGTTTGCAATATTAGCTGACTGTTTGGTGACATTAGCTGGATGTTTTGGACATTAAAGCCATATTATCTAGCTGTTAATGAAGTTAGCTGACTGTTAACAACCTTGGTTGACTGTTTGACAACATTAAATGACTGCTAGTGAGGTAAAACTCAGTGTTAGCAATATTAGCTGACTGTCTGGTGACAGGTGTCTGGAGAGCTTACTGTTTGCTCATTGTAAATGATGTTAGCTGACTGTGAGCAGCATTTGCTCAATGCTTGGCAACAATATTCATGTATCCCTGGCGCTAAAACAATATTCTAATTAACTGAATAACGTAAAAAAATATTTGACATTTTGAACTCACATCTGTGGCCATCAGCTCTTCTGTATCATCGATGCTCAGCACGGTGATTTCACCCTGGCTGATGAACGGATAATCGTAAGGATTTGTGGTTATGAGCATCATCTCTGAAATGAAACGTAAAAAGTACAGATGAGAAACTGTGTCATAATCATTCACAGCTCACTGATCAGTCCATGTTTACCAATTAAATCAGGCTTCTTGTTTGACAAGATCTGATAGAAGATGTGGTAACTCCTCTCGGCCGGCAGCTGGAAAGTCACCCTGGATTTTTCAAGAAGGTCTAGAAATTAAACACATTGCTGAAGTTGGAATAACAGGAAAATATTGGGGTTTAATCAGAGATACATGGACAAAATGCATTTAATTGTGACTAATAAAATGGACAGTGACAAACTTACAAGTTTCAATATCAGCTGAGGCCAGTTTCCCCTTTGTTCCAAAGTGGATGCGGATGAATTTTCCCTGGAAGAATTTAATATGCTTTATTTTATATTTGTTTGAAATGTCTATGTTTTAATGGATGTTTGGTATTTTTTTTCCTATAATCAGAAAACCTGCAAAAAAACCCATTATCTAACCTCAAAAACAGTGAGTACTGATGTCAATTACCCCATTCACCAATACTGCACAGGGCTGTATTTATAAATAACCCACTTACTTCAACTGTACTAAATTTTATGATAATTTTACTGTTATGTCAATAAAGTTGTTTGACTATTTATAGAAATGGACAAAGCCAATGTGACATTACCCCTTGGTTTGTGGAGGTTTTGGAATTTGGTATTTGAATGTCTCTAAAGTGACCATATTTGGATATGAAGGGAGGAGCGAGGGATGGGTCTGACCCTTGAACCCGAGGACACTGTCCAATGTGTATGAGACTGTAGTTCAGCGCTGCTCTTATTGGAGATTAGACCTTTTGATCAAACTAACCCCACCCCTAAATCTTCCTCTTCTCTCAGGCCTCTTTTTTGAGCCCTGCTTACTTCGTCCACATCTACACAGAGCCTATGATTTGAACTCACAAATCGAGATGAGTTGTCATTCCTCACAGTCTTGGCGTTCCCGAAAGCTTCCAGTAGTGGGTTGGCCTGAATGATCTGATCCTCCAGAGTCCCCTTAACATATAAAAACAAAACACAGAATTTAAGTCTGAAATATTTAAGTTGACACAGAAGCTGATTTCATCTGAGCAAACCCACCTGCATTTTGCCAGGAAGTTGCTCCTTTTTGCTTGAGTCTCCAAATGATGCGATTGTCGCAAAATACTGGATGACTCGCTTGGTGTTGACCGTCTTCCCGGCACCGGATTCTCCACTGAAGAAGAAGCAGCATCAGATGAATGATGGGAAATCAAGAAAAATCTGTGTGTGCCTGAGTTGTACTTACGTGATCAGGATCGACTGGTTCTCTCGATCTGTTGAAGGAAACAAACATTTAAGTTGGAAAACCAGGTGTTATTCTGTTTAATTTAGACACTTTTATTCATCTTTAAATAAATTCTAAAATCATCACACATTTAGCTTTTTAGCTATTTTACAAAAAAAACAAACAAAAAAAACCCTTACTACAATCCAGTCTATTTTTACTCAGGAAAAATCATGTAAATATTACATGACAGGTGATAGACCAGACCTGTGAGCATGTACTGGTAGGCATTATCAGAGATGGAGAAGATGTGCGGAGGAGCCTCCTGACGTTTCTTCCCTCGGTACCCAGCCACCACCTCTGGGTTGTAGACTGGGAGCCACTTGTAAGGATTCACAGTCACACAAAAGAGTCCAGAGTACGTCTACCAATAACCAGGAGGCAAAAAAAGAAACCAGTAAGTTTGTATTGAGACAGTTGTAGAACACAGGGTGTAACTTTCATAGAAAAGAATCTATAAAACATAGCACAAATAAATCCTATATAACCTACCACATAGAATCATATACAGTAAGATACACTGCAGAAAAATACAAACAAAACTGTCATTGTGTATATATATATATATATATACCACCAAATCACTGAGAAGAAGAACTGACTTTAGCTGATGACATCAGAATGACTTGTGGAAATATCCAGTGTAGATATCTGTAACTTATTCAACCATTGACTTCTATTCAAACATTGTTAGTTAATATTCTAGCTAACCTCTTTACAACATAAATGTTGAATAAATGTGTTTTTATCTGAGGTATTGTTTCACATATAGAAGCCAAAAATTACGTAGATCATCCAGGCAGCGTAGCGCTCCTTCAGGTTAAAGAGCACAGCGGGTTCATGGAGATGCGTGAGCAGCGCCATGTCCTCGATCTTGTCAAACTTGGGAGGGTTCATGGGCCGGATGTCATCCAGGTGCACAGAGACCACCTGAATCAGTCAACAAGACATGTCAGAATGCTTAAAAAAAAAGAAAAAAAGCCCAAAAACATCAACCACAAACTCCACCATTCACCTTTCCACCCTCGGTCTCCACGGTGACCTGGGAGCCATCCTGGCTTTTAATTTTCCCCTTGACGTACTCCAGCTTCGGGTCAGGTACAAAGACGGCTGTCTTGGCATCAAACGGCATGTTCTGGGCAGCGATCCTCTCCCGCTCTGATTTGCGGAGGTACGGGGCCGCTACCCCAAATATTTCCATCTCAGCGTCGCTCATCTTGTCGAGCTGCATGATTAAGACCAAAACACTGAAATATTTCAACCAATGAACAGATGCTAGTAAAGGACTGGTTGTGGCGCCGCACTCACCTCAAAGTACTCAAAGTGAAAAGTCACCAGATGCCTTAAGTGTTTCGAGCCTTTGAATCTCAGTACTGTTGCGTTACCGTTCCAACACAACTACACGACAAACACTTCACCCTAACAAGACTTGGGAGGCTTTTATAAGCTTCATGGACTCTCCTATATTTGGAGATGAGGCTTCCACGACCACCTTGGAAAAGTCAAGTATGTCCACTTTGTGTTTGTCTATGTTTAGCCGTATTGTGTCACTTTTGAAAAGTTTCGATTGTAATCCTTCAGACCGTCCATTAAAAAGCAATGAATCCTGTAAGGACGGCAGCTTAGGGGGCTTACGTTCCCGACACGGCGGGCCTCATTTTCTGGGATCAGGGAAGATTAGGTCGGTTAGGGCATTGCTTAAATTCTGGCATCGGCTGTCTGGAGAGCCAAGCTGATCGCACATGACAGTTTGGGTTTGTGTTTGGAGCAGCCGAGGGTGATGGGTAACATTTAGCACATTCCAGAGTCAGGCCTGATTCTATTAACCCACATTTATTAAAAGTGTTTGGTTTTGATTCACTGTTAGATTTGTCTTCCTCTGTTCCTCGATGTTCCTTGCATGTGTTTTTGTAAAGCTATCTTTGCTGTATTTGTTTGCATTTTCCTGAGACTTTATATAGAAATGGACAAAGCAAGTGACCATTAATAATGAGGCCAATGCCAAAGTGCAAAAAAGTGCAATACCCCCAATGGCCACTAGATGCTGGCTCGAAAAAGCTCTGGCTCTAATTGACTTCAATTCAAAAATTTTCGATCCTGAAATACAATTTTTTCCACAAGTCATTCTGATGTCATTAGCTAAAGTCAGCTCTTCTTCTCAATGATCTGGTGGTCCATCTGAAAATCATTTAATATTAAGGAGATATTATATATTAAGAGAAAGAGGAAGATTTAAGGACGTGGTTAGCTGGATCGAGAAGCCTGGTCTCATACACACTGGACAGTGTCCTGGGATTCATAGGTAAGACCCGCCTCCTCACTCCCTTCATATCCAAATATGGCCACTTCTGTCCCCAAACACCCAACAGGGTCATGTTAAAAAAAACACTGTGATACATTTGTGAATGAATTTTCAACAGCAGTTTCGTGTGGAAAAAAATATTGGTATTGGTGTTGATGAAATTTTGCATTAGACATTTACATTTGCATTTTAAATATTTTCATACATTTTGAAAATAGAAGAAAAATTGATAAAATAAACTTTTTTTTTAACAGTGTATTTTATTCGAGTTTCTGTGGTAGGTTTTGTAGCATATTTTATTCATTTGCAGCATATTTATATATTCTACTTTGTCTTGTACATCTGTGTAGATCATGGTCTGCACAGACTGAAATTCTTTCAAAGTCTTAATGGAGCTCTGCACAGCATCAGTTGCTTCACAGAACCACAGCACCAATGACAGGCCACACCCTAGTTAACGAGGTTAACAATAAAGCCACTCAAAATCCTCTGAGCAAGTTTCTATTAAAGTGTCTCCACTGCCAAAGTCAATACACGACAAGTATGTGCTTTAAAGTTTTCACTCTGAAGGCGGGGCTGGTTTTATCTTTATCCTCATCTTCACTCAGCGTTTATTCAAACATATGTGAGGACCCTCTGTCTTTAGACTGAGTCTTTTTTCTCCACTGGACTGGTGTTGAGGCGTGGCTTGAATTCTCGGATGTCATGTAATATGTCTGATGTTGAGCTACTACGAATCAAAACAACAAACAAATAAAATATCCATTATACTACTAGACACTATTTGACAAGACAAATTATGGGCAAAAACTTATTGCATTGAATGAAGAGAGTGTCTTAGTTCATTTATATTCCACTGTTCATTCTCTCACATTGATTACTAATTATATTTTACATACAATGAACTGTACATATCTTATTTTACAGGGTCATGAGATACATACACTATCCTTTCCAACTGTGTATAACATATATAAAACATTCAGACTTGACTTATATACCACTATCTGTAAATACTGTATGTTCACCAGTGAGTGAGCCTCCAAACCAATTGAAAATCATTGGAGACCAGAACTGTCAATCAAACTAACCACACCCATAAATCTTCCTTTTGATGAAGCCTAATATCTACTTAATGATAAAATGATTTCCAGATGGACCACCAGAAATATGCAATGTAGATTTCTCTAATTACAACTACTCAACTTTTACCATTGACTTCTGTTCAAACTCATAAGAGAGATCCATGATTTCTTTGGTCAAAACTTTAATTTCTTACAAGAAGTAAGAAGCAGAGGTAAAAATGTTCAGCGTGGATATCTTTAACTTAATTACTAGCTGACTTTTACCATTGCCTTCTATTCAAACTTAGTTAACTGTAGTAACTGAAATGTTAATTAATTCCTGAGAAATGTCCATTGTATATTTCTGGAACCTAATTACACCTAGTCAACATCGACTTGTATTGAAACACAAGTAAAGGTAAAGACTGACACAGGTATGGGAAAGGTTGTGGTAAAGTTACAGATATCTACTGAGATATCTGTAACTTTACCACAACCTTTACCATTGACCTTCATTCAAACACTACTGTAGTTACCTGTCTTTTAATTAAAATTATTTTCAGATGGACCACCAGATCACTAAGAAGAGTTGACTTTATCTAATGACATCAGAATGACTTGTGGGAAAAATGTATTGACTGAGTTTTTCATGATTGAAAATGATGATTTTTAAATTGTAATCAATTGGATGTCAGCATGTAGGGGCCATTGGTGGTATTGCATGATATTGCAAGAAAATAAAGACTTTTTTTTACTTTGTAATCTCAGCCCTGCTCTTCCTGTGTTCATATTAATTATTCTCCTCAGATTATTCTTTCCACAGCTCACTCTCCTTAGAGGAAAAGATGATTTGGTAATACTGCAGGAAAAGACCTGCCTGATCCGGGCATTTCGTCTGGCACTGCATCACAGACGCTCTAATTGGTGCTGATTTAACGGCCTCCTAATGTCACTTGAAGGTCTGGCAACAGCTGCGATTATAATTGGCCCAAGCAGCCATGAATGAAGACACCATGCCAACCGCTCTGTCACGGCGTGTTTGACTGCGATGACGAGGCCACGAGATGCGGACCGAGGGGTCGCAGGACAAGAGGGAAGAAGCCAGGAGAAAATCTCTGTCAGCTGCTGGTGTTGGGACAGACACTGGGGACGGGTGCGTCCACACGGGATTAGGAGGTCAACGGGAAAACACAAAGCTACTGCAAATGTCCCCGCAGGATAAACGTACAAAAAAATCTAATCGCGTCAACACAACACAGATGCATTTAAAAAGCATTTGTTTGACAGGGATTAAAGCTGCACACACACACACAAACACATGGATGTTGTTTGTGAGGCGAAGCTGCAATGACAACAGGATGATTGAGCTGCACACAAGTGAGCGAAGCCTGGAGGTCCTGCAGATTTATTCAGCTGTCAATCTTAAGCTTCACTGTTGTTTGCCATCATCTCAGAACTGTAGCTGTTGCTTAAACCTTAATAAATACTGATTTTCAGCAAATAACATCCAGTATTCATGTAAAAGCCAGCTCTCTAATAATAACATCTGGGGTGGGTACGACTTGAACAAATCAAGTCCTGACCCCAAATACAGACCAGGGAAAAGCTGGGGAAATAAATTAGAGATAGTGTTTCTGCAAATATTTCAAAATAAAATCCCTGTTTAGAAATGAAGGATTTCTGTCCACTGAAACTCTCATAATGGACTTTTACTTTGAAATCGTGACAGAAAGTGAAAAAAGCTTACTTTCACTCTTACTTAGTTGCCAGCTAACGTACTTACTAGCTAACGTACTAGCTAGCTAACGTACTTGCAAGGTAACTTACTAACTTTTTCACTTATTTCCACACTCATTTCCTTACATACATGCTAGCTTACTTACTGTATTTAGTAAGAAAAAAAAACAATGGTTGCAACCTTGATGAGTCCAAACAAGGCTTCATACTGAAATCTGACTCATTAAACTGATCAAACAGAGGAAATTAGATGAATAAAGTCCTACCTGTGATACAAGCCGGCCTCAAACAGAGGCTGGTACCTTCTGCAGTATATGGAAATAAATGCCCCGCCCCACTGTTGGTGGATTATTTGGTGAGTTGTAAAATTAGAGACATGATGCTTCATTTTATTTATCATTAATTGTGTCATAGCATTAGACTTCGATTTAACTTTTTAAAAATTCTAATAAATATTTGTGAATTTTTGATACATTTGTGTTTTAAGTCTTTTTAGAATTCACAGTAACAGCTGTTTCATACATCAGCATGTATGTTTAAAGCAGGGGTCTTCAACCCTGGTCCTAGAGAGCTGCAAACCTGCATGTTATAGAGCAGTGTTTCTCAACTCCAGTCCTCGGGACCCACTATCCTGCATGTTTTAGATGTGTCCCTCTTCCAACACACCTGATTCAAATGATCAGCTCATCATCCAGCTCTGCAGAAGCCTGATAACGATC
>OOFC01028833.1:2500-15487 GCA_900323345.1 Pseudochromis fuscus | reverse complement strand
TGAGAAACTACAGAGTAGTTTGGATGACACATTTATAAACCAATCAAACCAGTTTCAATAATAGTACTACTACTCCTAGTACTGTTGCTACTACTACTACTACTACTACTACTACTAATAATAATAATAATAATAATAATAATAACAACAATAACATCAACAACTGTTCTCTACCTGATACATTGCTTTCAGTGACTTTTAACCAAACTTTTAATATCAGCCTTTTATTTCATTGATTAGCTTATTTTATTCTGCTATTCTGTGAACAGCCATTGCCTCAGTTTTCCGACCATGAGAAACATGCATTAAAAAGGAAGTCATGTTAATGACTAAAGTTTTCAGAAAATGTTAAGAGAAACCTAACTATGAATTAACTGTCACTTAAAAAAGTGGTTTAACTGATTTAAGACATTTTTAATCAATTGCTTTATTTTTCTGATCAGTAGTAGGATGTGTGTCTTCTATAATGGCAAATAAACAGCCGCGACATACCTTTCAAAAAGCTTTGTAGTTGATTGTGGATGAATCTGGAGCAGTGCAAACTCGGACAGGTTTATATAGACTTCTCTGTGGGTAGTATGCCACCACCCACATTGAGGCAGATCCACAGGCGTCATGCATAAGATGGAAGTTTAGCTGTTAAAGTTTAGTTGTATAGCACAGTATTTATAGAAAGTGCAACTTAGGGTACTTTACATAACAAAAAATGAAAATGAAAACAAAATGAAAACAGTTATGAGACAGCAAGGTAAGTAGTATGTAAGTGGAGCACACTTAACCAGCATATCAGATAAATGTACAGCAGTGAGTTATAGAGGGGAACAAAAGACTAAAAATGAAATCTTAAAAGTTATTTTAAAATGCACAGGTAGCCAATGAGGAGCCTTAATTAGCATCTAACATGTTACATATTTTAATGCCGTCTGACTTTACAATGCACCTGATTAGAACAATCACTGAAGTAAATTCTGGGGTGACCAAGTATGTTAGTGAACTAGCTGGTTACTTCTGAAGTATCTAGAAGATTTAAAACTGCACGCACCCAAAAACATTGATAAAAAAAGGATATGTATTTTTTGGGAGGCTACAGTATGATCCTTCCTGCTAGCATCCAGTTTAGAAAGTTATGAAATGCACATGACAAAGCACAAGATGTTTACAGCAGATAGTCAAACACACATCATGCAGCCTAATGTTGCTGTATTATACTAATATCTGACTTATTTGACTGACTTTACTTTGACTCCATGGAAGAAAAGCATTTGCACCGGATTTTACTCTACCTATTTTTCCAACACCTAGCACAGCGTTGTTTAGAGTTTACTTACAAGGGGGGTTGTTTTAATATATCTGGGAGTATTGATCGAGGTCTTGAGTTTGATCTTGACAGAAATGTTTCCATAATGGTGTTAAAGTGCATCAGCACATACATGTGCTTCATGTAAAGCAGGGGTTCTCAACTTGAGCAGGTTTTCCTTCTAGCCGGTCTCTGAAGCAGGTGATTTTAATGATTAACACCTTCAATTTGAGAGAAGCACCTCATCAGTGAGATCAGCTGCTGGAGAGATGGTTGGAAAGAAAACCTGCAGGGTCTCGGCCCTCGATGGCACAAGTTGAGAACCACTGATGTAAAGCATGAGAGACAGCATTGTCTTAGGTGCGGGAGGTGTCAGGAACAAGGCTGATATTTATCTCCTTACACAGGATATTGCATGTGGTAAACACAATGTGCTAAATCAACCATGAGTTGTAATATTAGTGTCCTGTCCCATTTGGTTTTGGTATGAGAAACTTGTCATTAGTTTATCTGTCAGCTCTCAGCTTAGCAGTCCACTTGCACCTGGCCCTTTGCCACAGTCATCTTCATGGACTTGGTCAGGAACCTGCACTCTGTCTTCATGAATGCTGGTGTAGAGAAGGTTTTGTGGACTCATGTTTCTTAATTATAGAGCACAGGGTGTTGAAATAAGCAGAGTCACATCATCTGGCATCATCACCAGCACAGCATAAGTCTCTCAGGCCTGTGTCCTCAGGCCATGTCTCCACCCCTCATCCAAATGGCAGTGTGAGCCCTTCACCCATGATTGCTTGACATGACGCCACTATACCAGCTCCATGTCTTCATTTACATATTAGTGCAATAACTCCCTGCACTGAATCTTAACAAAACAAAGAAATCACATCTCCATCAACTGGGACAGAGCTGAATATGTTGTATTCATGTTACATTCAAATTATACATTTTTCAGATTATGACGCAGCAAACGTGTTATCAAAGTGGGTAGAACAGGACACATATGGTATCACATGTTTTTGTACAACACTATAGGTGCATTTTAAAGGCAGCACTTTTTTGACACCTGACTAGTTAGTCAAGCACACAGAAAACTTGTATAGATCCAACAGCATTAGTTTGAAATTATTTACTCTGTTGATGTTTAAAACTGGTTTGAGGATCTCTGTATAAAGGCAACAAAATCAAAAAAATTCTGACTCTGCTATGAATGGTGTCCTCTATTATGAATTGCTCCTCTTCTGAGATGATGGTGTGTGACCGTGTGAGAGCCTACTACAAGACAATGGATCCCAGGAGCAAGTGGGTGATGGTCACAACCAGATGTTGCAGCTGATTCACAGATGGTGTTTGCAAAGTGGTTGAATGATAATCACAAATCTTCACTCAGTCACTCAGTCAGTGATCTTCTGTACCCAATTTATCCAAATTGGGTTGTGGGGTCTGTCGGAGCATATCCCAGCTGGTAACGGTCGAGAACAGGTCGCCAGCCTATCACAGGGCTAACACACAAGACAGACAACCATCCACGCCCACACTCACACCTATGGTGAATTCAGACTAATCGATTCACCTAACAAACGTGTTTGGACTGTGGGAGGAAACCGGAGTGGCCAGAGAAAGCCCATGGATGCACAGGGAGAACATGCAAACTCCACATGGAGGTTTGAGAATGCTCTTGATTGTGCTCCTGTGAAAGTTGAGCATCAGTTGCTGTGGGAGATGGGCCTGTCTCAGCTTTCTGAGGAATAACAGTCTTTGTTAGATCTTTTTAACCAGGCTTTATTCATAACCTGTTTTAACAGGAGGTGTTACACATCCAACACCAACTGTTGAAAGAACTCATGAACAAAGCCAGTACCTAGGTACCTAAGTACCTAGTATGAGAAGTGGTTTGCGGGTCATGTAAGTGAGTAAAGGTAAATAATTATTTTTCATTTCAAGAAAAAAAATCCATTCAGTTAGCATCGACACTATCTGAATGTTAGCTCAGCAGAATAAGAGATGCCTACTGGACAGGATACATAAAAGAGGGGTTAAAAAAGACTGGACCAGTTTTTCTTCTGATGATTACTTTCCTTGATCTGTGAAGCATGAAATGTTTAAAACAGCTCCCTCTACTGGTCAAGTATATAACAATAACAAGAGTGTTCTGTGAATGACTACTTGTTAGGATAAAGTATCATCTGATGAGTTGTGTATGTAATCATTAGATGCACATATCAAACTCACATATTCATAAGCCATAAGAGTGCGGAAAAGTTTGCTTGTGTTCCCCTGTGGTTATTATGAGATGTGGATTAAGAGTGGAAAAGCAGTTGAGTCCAAAAATACTTTAATAATGGAAATAATGGCAACAGCAAGAACCACAACATCATAACGTTATTATTGTTATCACCATTGCTGGTGAAAAATATCATTTACATTGTTTACATTAGGACCAGGTTTGTATGGAGAGGTTCATGTTATATGACAATATACTATATATATTACAATATTTTTTCAGTTATTCAATTGACAAAATGAATTTGTTTGAAAACGTTTCCTGTGTTTTGAGGTAATTTTTTTAAACCAAAACACCATAAATTCAGTGACTCCTGCTTCTAAAATGAGAATAAGTGGTAGCTTTATCTTTTTTGATAGTAACTCTTGACAGGATAAAACATCTGAAATTATACATTGAGTTTCGTAGATTATGGCACAATGCATGCACTTAAAGTCACACACTTCAACCCTTCATCAACCCACAAGTCTTCCAAAGGGTAAAAAAACAAAACAAAAGATCAAACAAAGCAAATTATACAATGCAGCTGCTATGTTAAGCATAATAATCTCACAGACGCTATCATATGTATTCATTAGCATTACATCAGTCTGTCATTATGCTGAATAACAAATGTAAATAACAGGTTTATCAAAGCATGCAGCAGACATGTAGCAGTCAACAATCAGCTGGATTAGTTTGTGTGGTGATGTCACGTAGCAGGTGCCAAACAGATGCTCAATGCACTGTAAGAAATAAGCAAAATACAGCTAGATTTATTCAATGAAAAATTGCTTCCAGACTGAATGTAACTGCTCACTTTATTTGCATTTAAGTCTATCCTGAGTGTTGGTCTTTGCGGGCAGGGTCATGTACCCAATTTCGTGATGTGAAATCACAATGGGGTCAGTGGTTGTGTAGAGTTGGGTGACAACTCTGCACAGTCACTGGTTGTAACCCTGTTTGTGCAGCACTATTCCACACAGTAAATTTTATGTTCAGAAAATCTCTTCTGTGCACTATGTTCACAGCTTACTGGATTGTACAGCAGGCAAATGCTTCTTTATGAAACAATCTTCGCTGCTATGTTGTTTAGGTGACATGCCAGGATTTTTAGTTACAGCTATGGCCTGTACATAACTAAAATGTTTTATCCCACAAATGAATTCCCAACTGATCTACAACTTACTCTGTAATATTACAATCATCTCTGGTAAATGGAGGCTAATTTAGGATCTGACCAAACCAATCAAACTGTAACAGATTAAGTCTAATGTAATGCATAAAAAAAATTGTCTTGTGGACCATTGAATAAACAACTGGAAATAAAGGGCTATGTTATATACAGTTACGTTTACTATGTACATTTTTTGTAAGTAGTTGTTCATTCACATCATTGACAGCTTTACACCTCAGCATCAGAAACTGACTTCTCCTTGCTCCGACTGGTGACCATTGAGTTTGTATAGGTGTAAGAGCGAGAAACTTCCTCCTGGAAGGCGCTCTCCAACACATTCAGGATGGATTTGCGGACTTTATCCTTGAAATCCTGGCCCATGAAAACATAAAGAAGTGGATTCAGGCAGCTGTTGAGAAAAGCAAGACTGGTGGCTATAGGGACCCCGATAGTGGTGATATGGTCCAGTGTTTCACTCGCATAGTTAGTCATGTGATTCACCAACTCAATTAGCCCCATGATGTGAAAGGGAGCCCAGCAAAGGAAAAAAGTGATGATGATGGCAGCAATTATCTTAAAAGGACGACTTGACTGACTGGCCAGGGTGCGATTTCTTCTGAGACGGTGGACTATGACAGCGTAACAGGAGACAATGACGGTGAAGGGGACAACAAATCCCAGGAGGAAGCGGGTGATGGTCATGGCCTGATGACGAAACTGCCGCAGCTGATTCACAGATGGTGTTTCATAGTCATCAGAAAAGGCAAAGTTGTTGAAGCAGTTGATGATGTCTTCGTTGTGGTATGATGGTCCAGTGTCTCTGAAGATGAAGTAAGGAGAGCTGAGAATCAAAGCCACCACCCACACACCCAGACTCACGCAGGAGGCCTTGCGTACATTTCGGTGGTTCTGCGCCCAGACGGGCCACACCACAGACACACATCTGTCTATACTGATCACCACCAGGATGTAGACACTGGCAAACATGTTCAGGAAGCTTATGGTGGTGTTCAGTTTGCACATGAACTTGCCGAAAGGCCAGTGGAAATCCATAGCGGTGTAAGTCACACTCAGGGGCAGGAATGCTGTGAAGAGGAAGTCGGCCACAGCGAGGTTGAGGAACCAAACTGTGTTGACTGTTTTCTTCATCTTGAAGCCGGTCACCCAGATAACCACTCCATTCCCGAGCACCCCGAGGACGAAGGCCAGACAGTACACAATAAGAGACATGATGTTGAGAGACTGTCTCAGCTCAGCGTGCTCATCCTTTTCACCGTGATCGTCCTTGTAGTCGTACTCGTCATTGTCATCATACAAAGAGCCATTTCTTCCAAAGTCATCTGTTGTATTGATGTAATAAAAAGGGGTAGCAGTCATTAGCTCCATCATTGTCTTAGAACCTGCAACGCAAAATAAAAGTTTGATTTTTAAACAACAACAATTTTATAAAATTCAAATTTAAATAGAAAATTAGATTCACTGATGTTAGTTCCCAACAGGACCACAGATTATGCTGCTTGAGTTGAATTTAATCCCAACTACTTCTTCATGCAACCTCAACTATAAAGGACACTATGAACACAGTTTCACAATTTTCTGGGAAGTTAGCATAATTACAATGTTTTTTTTTCCCTCCACAAATCTTGCACAGCATGCACTTGCAAACCGAGCGCCAATTTGCCCACTATGTGAAATTCAATGCAGATACAAAACGGGAACGGAATTTGATGACCGAAAGCTTTTGGTCTGAGTGAAACTACAAAAAAATTACCCCAAAAAACAATCTACTGCGGTTCCCACGAACTGCGGACATTCATTAACACCTTGATTGTAGTCTGTTAATTGCCGCAGAGTTTGCAAAGCTGCAAAACAATTAAACGACTCATTTGTTAATACGAGTTTTGCCAAAAACACGTTACAGACTAAGAAGCTTGCCTCATTTCTTCCTAACAACCTGATCTAGTTCACACAGCTAAGACTTTTTTTTATTATTATTATTTTATTTTCTAATTAAAAAAATGGCAGACACACTACCTTTCCCAGCGATCCTGATGTGAATGCGTCCCAGCTCAGCTCTGACTACTCTGTGGAAACTGTGGAGCACAGATCCCAGATTCCTCCAAGGAGGCGGTCCCTCCATCAGCACCCCCCCTCCCCCTCCCTCTCCCTCTCCCTACCTACCACACATTTTAGATGTTCAAGCATGGCACTTCAAGGAAACAAATCTAGGTTTACTATTACAAACCCCACCACTCAGGTTTACATACGGTTGTGAAGACTTGTACCTGTTTAATATTCAGAAATTCAGTTTTCACCACTGAATTGGTAAAAAAATAAAAAATAAATAAAAAATAAAGTGAAACTTGTGCCTGGTGACAGTCACTGCTCTGATGCTGATCTGAAATCCCTGCCAGGACACGTCTTCTTCAAATGCTGCATGAGAGAGCCCTTTGTCCTTTGGGAAACTCCAAAAGTGAAAACATGGAGTAACCAAACAACTAAATGCAAAAATTGTGGGTTGTTGAGATGAGTACCTGAGAAAGAGTGGAGCCGTGACTTCTCATACGCCCACCAAGGCTCCTGCAGCGTAATGTGTTTTTCTCTACATGGCTTGAGCTCCTGTTTGGTTGAGGTTAAGTGTAATTGCTTTGTGTTGACTGTTTGACATCTGGGCATGTAGGTATATAATGCCCCAACTCTTCACCCTGCAACAGGTCACAGACCCATCTGCATATAACTTTGACTGAGTTTTATGAAAGTTACACACATATACATTTGGTGGCTCTGTAGATTCAAACCTGCAAACAAGACAGGTCTGGAGAAAGTTGTTGTAGATTTATAAGATTAGTGCTAATACTGAGCCACTTTCATGGTTTCGGTGTAAGATGTAACTTCTGTTTTTTTTTTTTTTGGTGTCACAATCAGATTTCTTTTGAAATGTGACGTACAATCTTTAATGCGTCATAGAGCTGCCACGAATTTTGAATCATTCAATTTTCAATCATTGGAACTTAAACCAGAAAAACACCTCGTGACTTGTTTTAGTATAGTTTATTAAACCATGCATTTCACCTGGGGAGGGATGGGATGTTCATGGCCACTTTATCACTTACCACAATCAAATGTGCATTCCAGAAACATCGGACATTTAAAGTACAAATATTTCAAAGAATACAACAAGCAAACAACTGTGAACCTGGTTTCTCAAACAAAGATGAATCCATCTACCTGCCCTGAAGCAAATCGAAGTCGTTTCATCTTCTACACCTGACTGGCACATTCCTGTTTTCTGTACTTACCACTAAAATACTCCGAGTTCCTCAAACTTTGTGGTATGCAGACTATTATTGTTGTTGTTGCTTGGCAAACATGTTTCAATTATCAAACCATATAAGGTTTAATTAAATCAAGTATCAGGAGGAACAGGAGAAGAGAAAAACACTGAAAGTTTAATAAGAACAAGGTGGACATGGGGGAGTGTTAGCTGGAGAGACTGAACATCAGTCTCAGGTCCCCAGAGGACAGCCCTACCTTTCAGTGGGGAAGAGCTGAGTTTGACTTCATACCCTTATTTCCTCCCACATGGTTCCTCTTTACTTTTGGTTTTTTGCTGTTTCCACTACCCACACATTTGTACATCTGTTTTACATAGTTATAAGTTCATCATATTTTCAGGAAATGTCAGTTGAAAATTGCTAAAACATCAACGTGAGCAGTGTTTCCTTTACTTCCCTGATCAGTATTTCTTCACCTCTCACATCATGAAACGCCAATAAATTCCACTTGTATAGCAGCTAACCAAAATTGTTTACAAAGGTTATGAAAACAGCTGGTTTTGTAAATAAATGTCAAACGACACTACCTGTTTGTTATGTAACATTAAATATGATATGAATTAAACAGTTTAACTTCTTTAATGAATCAAGATTAATATACTGAAGTGTTACAAACTGCCACACACTGTAAAGTCATTACACCAAAAATAGCTGTGCTTGCATTTTTTTCAGTATCAAATTTCAGCATCAGTAGAAAAAGTAATAACATAATAATAATAATAACTCCAACAGTAGGACAAAGAGTCATTTTAATGATGGTGATGTCTCTGATTATCTAATGTGTTCAAACACCGCGAGGCTCAAAATGTTGGACTGATCAGATTCACACAGTGTGAAACTTGCCCAACCCAAAAACTGGGTCCCCTGCTAATGCACACACGCACACACACACACACACACACACACACACCACACAGGAACTGGGTCCTGCCAGCAGTCCAGATGTGAGGGGGAGGAAGAAAGGAAGGAGAGAGGGGGAGGGAAAGAGAGAGAGAGAAAGAGAGAGGGAGAAACATGTCTGTGTACAGTGTGTGTGCGCTCTCACTCCCTGCATGTGTTCAGAGCAACACCCTTGTTTGAGTGTGTAGGAGGATTTATTTCTCTGTTATCTTTGGCCATTTTTTCCCTGGATTCATAAATATTCAGCATGTGAAAACTTCCCCATTGAGAGATATTTTACACCAGGACCAAAACCAATTCAACGTAACTACAGGAAACAGTTTAAAATAAGCTGACCCAGTTCATTTCTTGATCACTCCTAAAAGGTACACGTTACTGTTCAGCTCCATTTGTAACTCTAAATTACAAGTCTAGACAGTATGACTACTTTTGTTTAATTTGGTCGTGATTCCACTCAGCGACACATGCACTACTTTTCATTTTTCATCTGTGTTTTTGAATTTTTGCTGTGCAGTGTTGTAACAGGACTGAGAGGCAGAGCCGTTTGCTGGAGTCTGTAGGGGATATTAATAGCTATCTCAAGGCTATAGTTTGAGGGAAGCCATCAGAGCTCGGGGCTTGCCAGAGTTCTTGATTTACCAACCAAACGTGCAATTATGTGTGTGCCACACAAATACCAATTTGGGTGTGTAAAACAACCAGCGGAGGTTTAAAGGGAATTTAGTTTTAGCAGAGTGTGATATACACAGCTGAAGTTTGGGGGGGGTTATCATTCAATACAGCAGCTGGGAGCACAACTAAAATGTATGAACTTCCCTCTGTGTGTCTTTGTGTGTGCGTGTCTTTGTGTGTGGGACAGTGAAGCACTAATGACACACTGCAGCTCCCAGCGTCACTGTAATACACCCAGTATTTTTCGTCGTCGTTGAGTGCAAAACACTGTGACATTGCAGTATTTCTAAATCCTAAATCATTTCTCAATCCACAGCTCCTTTCGTAGGGGAGCAGACTGCTATTCTGACTATTGTGTCGAAACTTCTCCACTGCAGTTATGCTCTCATATAGAGACATAAATAGTGGGAATCTGCTGTGTCCTGAAACCTCAAAGGTTTTGTTGATCTTGTTGCGGTGCTGACTGGAAATCAAACCCTTGTCTCACGGGTGTGGAGAGGTCAGGAATTTTGTTTTTCAAGTCAAAACCGGTGCCAATGGCTTTCGCTCATATGGCTCACTAACGTTTTTTTTTTTTTTTTTTCCATGAGTACACCACACACAGGGAAAAAAGCTGAACCTCAATAACCCAAACCACTTCCTTATATTTGTCCCTACTTTCAACCACGACGCCTGGTGCCCCTGTAGCAGACCTAAGGGATATGAATACTTCAGCCTGGGCTCAGTCTGACAGAAAACAAGCCTGGCACTGCACAGGATCACTTAGACAGGGCTCTCTCTGTCTGTCCGAGAGTATTTTGAGGTACAGTGCAATGGGATCAGGGGGACCGGAACTGGTTAAGCGGAGAGCGCCAGATGGTGAAATAAATGGAAGTTTTTTATCCTTTCCATATATTGTAACCAAGGGTTAGGGTAGCAAAGCAGGAAAAATGCTGTGTTGTTGGAAATCATTGAAGGTCAATGGCAGTTTTAGGTTGCAGACACTGCAATGCAATTTTTTTTATCTTTCTTTATTGCTTAATTCATCCAGCTGATCACATCCTGAATGCTGTTTTGCAGATGTGCATCTCAACAGGCATCTGGGTGTCACATGTGGCACTGTCAAAGACCTTTCCACCTTTGAGCAATTAGCTCAGCGACTCATGCGTATTTGTTGCACATTTTAATGGATTTTCACTATTTTGTTTTCTCTAATAAATGCTGCTGACGGTTGCTGTGATGTTCTGCATGTCTTCTGTTTTGAATGTAATGAAGATTTACCAGCAGGCCTAGTGAAACTTTGACTATACAACAACTAAACAAACACAAACTTACATCAGTGAACCCTTATGCAACCAGGGATGTTTTTATCTTTACGGAGAGTACGTTTCTCAACAGAAGCAGCCACTTATTTGCAATCAAAGATTACAAGAAGTGATACGCAGGTTGAAGAAGGAATGAAGCAGATGATGTGGGTGCCTCATAGTAATGAGGGAGGGAGAACTTGCCTGTGCGGGACGGGAATGCGTTATATTTTAACCATAAGTGTATAATCACAGGGTTTGGATAAATGTACCCTCACGTTTAAATGTTTTCCTGTCTGGTGCTGATAAACACCTATGCTCATACATGAGTAACAGAGGAGCCTGGTACCTCTCTGCATGTCTCTCTCTGTCCTGAAGCAGTGACTCAGCCATGATTTAGCACTGTTGAGACAGTGAGAGTGCTGAGGTCCTTTAAATATTTTATCTGTAAACTAGAAAGCTAGAATGATACTTTCACTTAGAAGCATTGGCTGCTTTATTCAATTACATGTGAATAACAACTAAATAAAAAGAACTAAGTGAGAAATAAACACTTTCACTATCAACAAGTGGCATTTCTTTGATATAATACAAGAAACTGGATATGTATCACATTAGATTTATCAGGACAGTTATTTATGAATTATGATGAAAGCTTTCCTATCATGTGTTGTGACACAGGTACATGCTGCATTTTTCCAGCAGCAGCTGGCTGATAAGCTGACATCCTATCTTATATGAGTAAGCAAAACATTAAAACAGTAAAACATTTCTACCATTATTCTTTTCTTTTAATTAATTTCTTGGGCTGTTTTGCTGAAAAATGGCACTAGAGCACCTTTCACCATATGAGTTACACCCACATACCAAACCTTACTCAATGACCACAAGCATGAATACCACTTTGTGGTTTATTTGAAGGCTGTATGCATCATGTCCCGTATGTGATTGTACAATAATCCTGTTGTAAAAAAAAAAAAGAAACCCAACACACTGCCAAAGTGTTACTTTATATATCAGGGTTTGCAATCCAAACTGTTTCCTCACCCAGCTATGTTCACAGTGTTACTTTTAAATGTTTGTCTCTCTTATATGGTGTACATTAAGTCTAGTATCACTGGGGAAATGTAACACATGTTTAGTGTTTGAGACCTTGGGAAAAAGGAGATAAGAGCACTAAAATACCTGAAAACTGAGTGAGTGAGGGCACATTAATCTGCTGGCGAGACAGACAGAAAGCATGAAGCTTTTCCTCCTCTTCGCTCTCTTCGGAGCGGCAGGTACAATGCACAATTCAGAATTAATCATAGATGCCGACAAACATTATTTTGTGATCGTGTCACTTATTTATTCTCACTTCTTCATCTACAGTTTGCCTGGAAGGAGATGACAAGATTGTTGGAGGCTATGAGTGCCCAAAAAACTCTGTGCCTTACCAAGTGTCACTCTTCACTGGGTACAACTTCTGTGGTGGGATTCTTCTGTCTGAGGAGTGGGTGCTCTCCGCTGCACACTGCAAAACAAAGTAAGAAATAAATATGACCAGCTGATCTTTCTCTTTCTTTTTGTACAGTACAGTAACAGTAGCTGCCAGTTGATATCAGTAGATCTATATTATTTCTTATGAAATTAAAAAAAACTGTTCCTTTGTGAACCTCTGATTGAACTAACTTGCGGGTTAAATTCTTTCAGGTCAGATGTAGAAGTTCGGCTGGGAGAGCATGACATCTGGGAACCTGAAGGGACCGAGCAGCACATTATGTCTGCCAAGTTTATCCGCCACCCTGACTACAATTCACGCACACAGGACAGCGACATCATGCTGATCAAACTGAGTCGACCTGCCACTCTGAACAGCTACGTGCGCCCTGCAGTGCTTCCTTCAAAGTGTGCCAGCGATGGGACGATGTGCCAGGTCTCTGGATGGGGGAGTCTTCGTCCCAGCGATGAGGGCTGTGAGTTACAATCTGTCGGCCTTAAAAAGTTGTTGGTCACTCCAGTCAGGTATGTTTAAAAGATACAGACTCATACTGTTTTTGTGTCTTTACAGCGAGGTACCCGCA
>OOFC01028828.1:0-10393 GCA_900323345.1 Pseudochromis fuscus | reverse complement strand
ACGGACCTCTGAAACAAGATGTACAAAAGCTTGTGTTTAGCATTAAACAGTGCAGGGCCTCAACATAAACAGCTAAGGCTCCTCTCTCTCTTCTCTCCCCCTCTCCTCCTGCAGCCGGGTGTGATTTAACAGAACAGATGAGCAGAACCCATCGCTATGAAATGACAGAAAAACTGAGCAGAGGGCACAGTAGGAAGAAAAAAATACAACACACACACACACAGTCACACACACACACAGTCACACACACACACACAGTCTCACACACACACAGTCTCACACACACACAGTCTCACACACACTTTAGACAGAAAGAACATGATTGAACCCTGGACACTTGTTTTCTTTGTAGCTGTTTGGTGACGAGGGAGAAACAAGTTTGGGAGGTAGAGGAAAATAAGAGTGTTGGGCTGACAGGGGGTGGCAGGTTGCGGGAGGGGGACCCAGCGGGTGTTATTTCTTGGCCTTAGCGGCCTTGGCTGAATTTCGTGGCGGGGTGACCGGTCTCCCAGATCCCATTCCTCCACTTCCGCCATAAGGATACAATTTCTTATCTGCTGGCTTCAGAATCTGGGAGACAAACAAAGTAGATCTCAGTTAGATGGACAGAGACACAGTGAATTCTGACCACTGAAATACTTGTTTGTTTTCAATGATCCACACTGTACATATATTGTGCATATAGCTGATGTGAAAACAGTAAACAAGGTTGTTTCACACACCTGGAAGGAGCACATGAGTGTCTCATCCACACTCATCATGGCACCAGCGTTGTCAAACTCTCCACAGTAGTTGGGAGCCGAGAAAAGAGTGACGAGCTGCCTCTTTGCAAAAAACTCATATCCGTCTTCCACCACCTGAGGACAGAGACGACACCGTCAGTGCTGCAGATAACTAAACACAAACAAGAGCCCGACGCTGTTCTAGTTCAGGTGGCCCCTATAATACTGAAATGAATCTAAGAGTTGTAGGTGTCTTTAGTAGGATGATGATGAACTTACTGACACTCTGTCTTGAAATGTGATTTTAACAGTCTTCTATCCTCATGTTTATAAATGAGGAGGAAAATATTAGAAACACCAAACTGCTGCAAACTGCAGCCTCAGTAGATTCAATATATTCTCCACAATATTCTCTTGTCAAAGGTTAAATTCATACGCGAGGTTTGTAACTGAATCTCGTGCAACAGAAAAACCGCAATCAAATGAAGAAAACAGAAAATTGAGACACTGGATTTTCTCACATTACAAACAGTGGTCAATTAAAAGCCAGAAATGTGAATGTTTGGATTTGACGACTCAAAACAAGACTTTGTACTAAACTGTTACAATTATCACACTGAGGAAATGAGAAATAAAGTCCTGCCTCTAATTCAAGTGTGTTTCAAAGAGAAGCCTGTCACCAAAAAAATAAAGGCCCCAGCCACTGTCTGAGGAACTAAGGATGCTACAGTAACAGTGTGCATCACCTGATGTGCCCTGCATATTAGGTCCATGTCATGTTTGTGCAAAAATTTGGCCACCACATCTGCTCCAAACGTGAACGAGACACCACGGTCGTTTTCGCCCCAGCCCAGCACATCTTTGTCTGGATCGGCCCACAGCAGGTCGCACAACAAACCCTGGTCAGGCACGTCTGTGGGTCGCATAACTCTGCGGATCTGCTCCATCGACTGGAGATCCGGAGAGAGGCCTGGACACACAAACACAAACACATTGATGTTAACATCTGGTTCTTATCACGTAACCTCGTTAAAATCAAAGAAAATGAACAAGTCCTACCTCCGTGACAGCAGAAGATTTTCTCATCTACAATGGCAGCCACAGGTAAACAATTGAAGCAGTCTGTGAAAGTCTTCCACAGCTTAATGTTATACCGTCGCTTACCTACCAACACAAGGAAAGGACAAATTCAAATCCAGGGCCAGAGTCATTAAAACTTTATGTATTTTCCTAATTTCCACCAGGTACTTACACTCATCATAAAAGCCGTAGATTCGATTAATAGAGGCGCATTCATGGTTGCCACGCAGTAAGAAAAAGTTCTCTGGGTATTTGATCTTGTAGGCTAGAAGCAAGCAGATGGTCTCCAGCGACTGCTTCCCTCTGTCTACGTAGTCGCCCAGGAACAGGTAGTTGCTTTCTGGAGGGAAGCCTCCATATTCAAAGAGCCGGAGCAGATCATAGTACTGACCATGGACATCACCTGCAGGGGGCAGCAGAGACACACAGTATAAACAGCAGACTTTCACTGCTGCTGCATGCAGAGTGCACACTGATCAGCTGATAGGCCTGTCAACTACAGATGAGCAAACAGCTGGTAAATCAGGAACAAAACTTCTCATAACAACCATCTTCTCCTGGGACCAGAGTGGGACCGTGGTGCAGCCTCTCACACTCTGTCCTGATGCCATAAGACTGACTGGTGAAACTCAGTAACCCTTTAATTCATGAAAACTCACCACAGATTTTGAGGGGAGCCTCTAGTTCAAGCAGGATTGGCTGGCTCAGGAAAATTTCACGGGACTTGAGGCAAAGGCCACGGATCTCATTCTCTGTCAGCTGGACATTCTTCCCTGGCCGAGAGCCTTTGACTGCAGAGAAGGGGACACAAAGGGGCACATTTTAATGGGAGAAACAGTAACAACACAGAGACACACCTATTCAGAGCTGTAAAGAAGACTGACAAAGCACAGCAATGAAACAGGATCCTCGGATTTTGAAGCAGACCACCAGACCGGGAAGTTAACACCTCCCACCAACCAAATGCTGACGAATTCTGTTAGCAGTCCAGCCTAACAGCCACTTCAGCAGGTAACCACATCATTCACTGGTAATATTGTACCTTACATTTTGGAAAACACAAGCTACGAACACAAGATACACTATTAATGCTTGCCAGACCACAACACAACAAGATGTGCCTGTGAAGTACGCAAAGAGATCTGAGAAAACCTGATCAGTGGAAACTAGCTTGACGTTGTCAGCCTCAAAAGCGAGACTTTCTGCTTAGGTGGCAGTTCAAACCGATGCTGGGAGAAAGATGTGAAACCCACTTCCCCTTCGAGCTGATGTAGCTGCAGCGAACACACTGCGAGCACATAATTAGGACTCTCTTAATATGCACTGTTAGGAAGCAAACAATGGCCTGTTACAGTCTGTAATAACGATGTCTTAAAGAAAACACATGAAACTAAATTCATCATGCAATAATGAAAATAATATTGTGTTCCTGTCATCCCGTTACTTGGGGTGTTATCTTCAGCAGGGTTTAATTCAGCAGGGTTGTCAAGTGTCTCTCTGTCATGCGTTTTCACACTTACCACACACACTGAATGGAGCCAAACACAGATCATGATAAAGACTCCAACAGGGAGAGCAGCTTATTTTCCTTACAAATGAGTTGTCCTAAAACCCCACATCACATCCAATATGTGTTAATGCTAGAAGAAGGTAGGAGTGTGATGTAAATGACAGCCACAGAAGAAAGAAAAAGAAAAGTTGGTAGGCTGAAATGATGTCCATCAAACCAGGGCTACGGCTCCTAATTCAGATCTAAATATTTGGCCATTGACATGCCAACAGTGGGGCGTGGATGTGATGCCATGCGACTGTATCTCAGTGAATGTGTGTTTGCTGCACCCTTACGCAAGAAGGCTCCCGATGGAGTTTGGAATCAGGTTTGTTTGTATCATTGACAGAATCAATCACGCCCCCACTCATACATGAGCTGCTTGATGCCAAAGCAGCTCCCAACACAAACTGTACAAGCCTGCTAATAAGGAGTCTCATTTCTTCACGGGCTACTGAACAAGTAATATATGTAGAGTGGAGACAGAACTGCCTCCAACCATCTGAGTGACAATTATATTCAAGCCACGTGTGAACAGAGCTCTCTCCCAGATCTCCACTGGATTCATTTAACAGTTATCAGGTGTTCGTCGGCTAACACACACTTTTAGATTTATGTGGACGATAACAGCAGGAGCACAGCCCCTTTCCAAACTACTACCTACTACAGAGCTACATAATTATATGTGAGGTGAGGGTTGCTTAGTAGATGCTGACATCGCACTTGCTGGTAATGGTTGTCTGTCCAGTAACAAGATATTCCAGTTGGATGTAAAACTACCACTTTCACGCTCTAACTATTAAGTAATTAACTAAAACCAGTTTCAAGCGTATCCTGCGTCATTCACAAGAAATCTATGAGAGCTGAATACAATGTCTTAGCAACGTCACCACAGTGAACACGTCAACAATCATCTTAATGAACAAAATAGTGTTTCATTAAACTCGGTGCACTCCTCTGTGATGACAGCGGTGGTGAGAGGACCATCAGAAACATCCAAGAAATGTGGACTAGTCAAGGAGATGACTTGATGTACTAAAACACACTTGGTGTCTCAATAACATTTAACACAGTTATTGCCATTACAGTGAAGTTATAGATCACCAGGCCTAATTGTTTTGTGACTTTTGCCTTCGGGGTCATGTTAAGGATAAAGTTGATGTCCCTCCACTCCCTGCAACTCTGGATGATCTGCAAGAAGTCATCAATGAAGCTCTACATGCGATTACACCCAATACGATGCCAAACATCTGGACCAATGTGAAACTTTATTAATTTAGGCAAATGTAGCCACCAACATTGTAGTAGTATTCATTTAAGTTTTGATATGAACAATTTCATCCTTTCAATCAAGGGGTGTTGTTGTGGTCAACCTGTATATCAGAAAATTCCTTGTGAGACAATGTTAATGATCAGTCTCTGCCCATAACTAGAGGAATCCACAGATGTCCTGTACTGTTTGTGAACTGTGCACAGACAGCACCTGACACCTAATTACAGACACTCTCTCTGTGACACACATCCAGGTTTATTGGTGCTGTAAATGCACTCTGAGGAGGACGGGGAGAAATCAACAAATGGGTGTGGACACCATCCTGAACTGGCGACTAAAAGGAGCAAAAAGTACATATAAATACTGCAATGCTGCTTGTCACTCTAAACCTGGATTACAGAAGGCTAAGCCCTGACAGAGCTTAGTCCAAAGTTAGCCACATAGCCAGTGGGCAACAGTGAGCTTATCATGAGGGGTACAGACAAAAGGCTTTCCACTACACTGATCAGGGGTCTGAAAAACAAAGAGCTGGCCCAGCACAACAGAAAAGCTGTTGGGGTGCCGGCAGTGCTGGAATCAACAGTTGGTCTGGTCCGGCCCTCCACGACCGGGGCTGGGTGTTCTCACTGGGCTTATGTGATGTCACGCTCTCCAGACATGCTATTAGCAACACACTCCCAGAGTTCACGTAGCTTTAGATCTACGTAAGTAATCCAATTGAAACTGCTCATTATCCAAACACATTTAATTGGTTTGGTCTGGAAAACACAGTCAGCAAGCAGGAGGGGCTGCCTCACTGTCCCCACAGGTGACTGAGCTGTCATGGGACAAGTTATCAATCTTTTGATGCAGCACCCGCAGTGGGAAGGTTTTTCTCATAGTCCTGAAGCACGGTAGTAAAATCAACTGGCAAGCTGTCATTCCAGCAATAAAACCACAAATGTCGACAAAAAAAGGTCAAGTGAGTTATGTAAGAGGATATAAATACTGCCACTATCAGGCTTGTTTGTCTTCTCCTGTGTTTGGCAGACAACCTTATCATGGCCCAAGTACAACAATCCATGTACAAAACACTCCAGCAGCCAGCACGGTTCACAGTCAAAGTCAAACTCCCGGCAGCCACTATGACTGCACATGCATATTTGTGCATAATCCCAATCACCTCCACCAGCTCAGCTTAGGCTGATCATGCAGGGTCTATATTTAAGGAGGTAAACAAACTGAGGGCTAAGGTCACATTTAGAAACAGCGCTTTGTACACAATGTTCCTTATTTACTGGTCAAAACATTTTCTGACATTATGACTGAAGGAGCAATCTTAATGAAATACAACTTAAAAGGGACCACAGCCCTATTTTCCTTTATTGAAGGGGCTTCTGGATATTTTTCATCACCCATAAAGCTCACTTAATTAAATTTGTAATACTGGGCATATAAATTAACTTGACTTGAGTAACCAACATTACATAATGTTGCTCTGCTAAAACAGTCACACAAAGATGTTTCTAAACCAACAGTCCCACAAGGGAAACTCATAAGTGTGCGTGTAATTTTCACGCCCAGTTTACTTGACTTACAAGGACAACTACAGAGGTCACAACCTCAATCTCCTGCTCTTCAGATGAACTGTACAGTTGGGTCTGAGGAGATTTATGCTTCTGTTTGATATCCTCAGGGCTCCTGTTACACAATCATCATGCGGATGTGGAGATAAAACAGCCCTGTTTTCCCGCAGACACCTCCAACCATGACAAATCTGTCTTTACACAAGATCTTCTGCTCAGCAATGGTTTGGATTGCATAGAGCCATTACAGATACTGTAACACTGTGTTTAACAGACGAATGTCTCAACATGCAGGTGCATTGAACTGGATCACTTTACGCAAAATATGTTTGGCAGTCACAGGATAAACGTCTGTTGTTTGACCATTTCAATTCAGGAACATACGGATATTCTTTTTTTAACTGAAAGCACACAGCTCAAAGAATGAACAGCATAAAGACATTATGTGAACACTTCAATATTGTGGTGTAAAATCATACGTGGTGTAGCTGAGAGGGCCAACTAGAAGATCCACACAGTATTACTGTAAGCATGTGCCACTCAAAGCATCTTTGTTTATACACCTCATTAACAAGTCACTCTTGGGAAGATTTGTAGCTGTAAACAGATCTTTTACCATGCAACCCCAAAACATCACAACACATTTACAACCCATCACAATGAGCAAGGAACTCTACTGGGGAAGGGGTGATGACAAAGTATGAGTGCAAAACTGCCTTTGTCAATGAACACTTAACAGTTAGTTATAATGTATCATGACTATGAGACAAACAGCCACTCTCCATAACCCATAACTCACTCAAACCCATAACAGCAATTACTCAGGCTGAATTTCTCCTATCCTGAGCTAAAATCTGAACCTGGCTGAACTCCTCGTTGGAAAAAGTTAATACAATGTTCAAATAAATCCATCCATACCGCCCTGAACAAGTAAGGCATCGGAATATACATAAATCAGACAGAAATGATCCTTCTTCTCCGTGCTACATCACAGTGTAACGTCATATACGTCCTTCTGATGAGTAGACAACATAACAATACATCTCCAGTGAAAACAGAACTAAATAAATGGCTACTATCTCCACCAGCAATCTTTTTAGATCAGCAATGTGTAAAGACCAGGCTGGGTCTGGATACAACCTTCCATCCAAATCCAACCATGGATCAATCTTAAGTAGGCTACTACAACATACCGTGACTGCCTTTAACTTCGGCTGGCCTACCTGTTATTGGAAATAGCACATTATCACTATCATACAAATATCACTTTATCACACTGAAGCACTTTGCCGCACAAGTGGTTTTCCTCACCTTCCAGGAGACGCTGAATTATAGAGTCGATGTTTAATTTGTCCGGCTCCGCCATTTTCTCTATTTTCTGACGTTCTCGCGGCTGTCAAGACCTTGGTTCTCTGTGCTGCACCTTGGAACAAGAGAGACACGCGAACACTTACTCATAATATATGTTTACAATTCAGAACGGTTAGCTAACCACAGCTAATCAAGGAATGTCAGGAGAGGAACAATCAATGAGCTGAGCGAGCCGAAGCTAACCCAGCTAGCTAGCAGCTGCTAGCCGTCAGCTACACATACAAACTAGCAGCACCACAGCAGTTAGCTAACGTTAGTTATATAATGAAACTTAGAGGCTAAACAAACACAAAATGTCCCCGAACCTTGACTCCGGTTTGATACCAATCCTCCCGGGACAAAATACGTTGTAAATATTTATCTTGTGAGTTCAATCTTGGCCCTTTCCCCGTGGTTTGTTCGGGTCGCTCCACTCTTCCCCCAGGAACTTTAAAACAGGGCCGTTTGTGGCGAAGCGGCTCCGGTAACGCAGTAGGCCGAAGCAAACCGAGCCTCCTACAAGCTGATTGGTCCGTTGAAAAATTTAGAACCTGAACTATCACACGTAATTGGATATATGTCGGGTCCGTCTTACACCCAGGCCCCGCCCATAGCCGTTAACAGCGGCATCAATGGAGATTCAAATTATAGCTCACAGCGCGCCGCCAAGTGGTTGTATTTGGAACTGTACCATCAAAGCCAAATTATAGCTCCAAAGTTCATCTGCACAGTCAAAAGTAATATAATAAACTTTAAAATACATATTTTTACTTTTATACTGCAATTTTTAAACCTTTCTTTTTTACCAAACAAGAACATCAATGATCAATAAACCACGCATGTATAATAGTATTTATATGTGTTACATTTCTATTACAGATTTGAATGGACAAACATGAACTGTGTATTAACTATTGTGTTTCTCTGTTGTGAGAGCAGTTAGCTGGTTGAAAAGCATTACCACTAGGTCCCAAATCACGGTGAATTATTCAAACTGACTAATTCATTTTTTATATACATTTTAAACACAACAGAAAATTTCAGCCACACTGAGTGGTGGTAGTTTCATTTCCAGTAGTATTCACATTGGAGTTTGGAAGTCGTTACTGTAATGTTCTTACCTGGGATGCCAATATGGCCATCTGAGGATTTGTTTTGAGTGTCTAAACTGAACTGCTGCCATATTTAAGGTGTCAGATACTAACTGCCAACATCTTCCCTGTTTTTAACAGGTCCAAAAAATATGAGGCCGATCTGTTTAACACTTCCATCTATCCATCAATCCATCCATCCATCCATACTCTATACCTTCATATCTAGTTGGGCTGCAGGGGTCTGCTGGAGCCTATCTCAGCTGGCAATGGGTGAGAGGTGGGGTCCAGCCTGGACAGGTCACCAGTCGAGCACAGGTCTAACACACAGAGCCAGACAACCATCCACACTCACACTCACACCTATGGTCAATTTAAACTCATCAGTTCACCGAACCAGCAGGACTGTGGGAGGAAACCAGAGTACCTGGAGAAAACCCACCACGCACAGGGAGAACATGCAAACTTCACACAGAAAAGTCAGAGCCCAGATTCAAACTCAAAAATGTTACTTTCATTATAGCTGAGAAGTCTTTGACGGCACATGAAATCAGAGGAGTAAAAAAACAACTTGAAGTGATACAGAAGTCCTTCTTAAAACTTCAATGCATTGCATAATATTTTATTGTACACCAGTGTGTTCATGCATGAGCCACTGAAACAAAGAAGCTTCCAGGTAGAAGATTTCTTGAACCTGGCTATGGTACATTCAAATTAGAAAGTCCAACATCAAACATTACATCTCCTCCTCCACCACCACCCAAGTGAGTTCATGTTGCAGTTCCAGCTGCTGTTCACACTGAAAACACTGTACTGCAGACATGTGTTGCTCAGTTTTCTAGTGACAGCATATTATTGAAAAGACCTTTAATATCAGGCTGTTTTGTTGTTTTATTGGTCAGTTTGCATATTTGTGTGCTGTTAAACAACTTGAACAATAACAATAACAACTGAAGAATACTTTTTGCTTGACCTTATTAACAAAGAAGTCATTTTGAATTATATTGTGGAAATGCAGGTGAAAAGGCAACTTTAGGTTTCTAAAGAAGAAACTGTGAGGTGGATTTATTTTCAAATAACATATATATGATCTATGATAAATTTCCTATAAATGCCCAATGTAACATATATGTCACATTACAGATCTTGGACACTAGGTGGTGTTTTTCCAACATAACTTCAGAAATATGTTACATGTGGTTCATCTAGTGTGGTTTAAATCCACCACAATTTTCCCTTAAAGAAAAAGGGGTCTGGGTTCTTATGGGTTAATATTTTAATGGATTACATATTATTTTATTATATATCAGTGTGTTAATGCATTAATAAATTGGGTTTTTTTTGATACATAAATATTTTCTATATAAATAAAGTAGCATAAAATGAAAATACACTGTGGTATTGTGTAGTAGCCATAATAATAACAAGTTTTTTTTTTTCTGTTGCCCTCAAAAACTAAGAATATAAACACAGAAATGGATGGATGGATGATGGATGGATGGATGGATGGATGGATGATGGATGGATGGATGGATGGATGGATGGATGGATGGATGGATGGATGGATGGATGGATGGATGGATGGATGATGATGGATGGATGGATGGATGGATGGATGGATGGATGGATGGATGATGGATGGATGGATGATGGATGGATGGATGGATGGATGATGGATGGATGGATGGATGATGGATGATGGATGATGGATGGATGATGGATGGATGATGGATGGATGGATGGATGGATGATGATGGATGATG
>OOFC01028820.1:0-16577 GCA_900323345.1 Pseudochromis fuscus | reverse complement strand
GACTACGGTGCTGGCACCATCACTGACAACATGCTGTGTGCCGGGTTACGTGAAGGAGGGAAGGACTCCTGTCAGGTGACCATTTCATTCATCACCTGTGTTTCTGTCACAGTTTAACCTCCTCCTCCTCCTCCTCACCTACATGTTTCTGGTCTCACAGGGGGACTCAGGAGGTCCACAGGTGGTCAAACACAACGGTGTCTGGATGCAGGTAGGAATCGTGAGTTTTGGAAGAGACTGTGCTTTGCCAAATTTCCCCGGAGTCTACACCAGAGTGTCCCGGTACATGACCTGGATCAACACCCGCATCACCAGCAACCAGCCAGGGTTCATCACCTATTCATCCACCTCTGCAACTACCACCTCTCCACCAACCACCACCTCTCCTCCAGCCATCACCTCTCCTCCAGCCATCACCTCTCCTCCAGCCATCACCTCTCCTCCAGCCATCACCTCTCCTCCAGCCATCACCTCTCCTCCAGCCACCACCTCTCCTCCAGCCATCACCTCTCCTCCAGCCACCACCTCTCCTCCAGCCATCACCTCTCCTCCAGCCACCATCTCTCCTCCAGCCACCACTGCTCAGTGTGAGTGTCCATCATGTCCAGACTTTGTAAAAACTCTTTACAGGTTCTTTCCTGAAGCTGTTTACTATTCACATGTAGAATAAAGTTGTGTGAGTTTGAACAAAGTGTCTGAAAAAGCTGAATTTACACAGATGGATGCACCTTTACACAGACCTCTTGTTGTGTCCACCTTTTCCTCTCCAGCCGTGGTCTGTGGAAAGGCCCCGAGGAACTCTCGTATTGCAGGGGGCGGCTCGGTGGCGACGGCCGGCGTGTGGCCGTGGATGGCGAGCCTGCAGAAGAACGGGAGTCATGTGTGTGGTGGGACTCTGGTGGCGGTGGACTCTGTGCTGAGCAACGCCAACTGCTTTTCAAGGTGAGTTACAGCAGGGCTGATGGGAAAGGTTAGAGAATCAGCTGTGATGGTTTGAACTGGTTTCAATGGTGGAACACAGACAGCTGACTGACTGTTAACTTCCTGTCCCACAGTACCTCTGTACCCTCTGATTGGACGGTGGTGTTGGGTCGTTTGAAGCAGAACGGTTTAAACCCCTTCGAGGTGACACTGAATGTGACAACCATCACTCTGAGTAACCGGACCGGGACCAACGTTGCGGTGCTGAAGCTGTCGCCCCGACCCACCCTGTCCGACTACATCCAGCCCATCTGCTTGGACAACGGTCGGACCTTCCCCGTGGGGTTGACGTGCTGGGCTGCCGGCTGGAGCTCTGGGCGAGGAGGAGGTGAGTCTGCAACACAAAGGTGGACACAGCATCATCCCGTCTGTACAGATTCAACATGCAGGACACTGCACATCAAGGTTTTTCTAAAACTCAGATACCACTTATCAGTTTTCTTCTTCTCCAACTGCAGTGGAGCAAGTTCTGCAGGAGATCCAGACCTCGGTGGCAGACTGTGGCAACGCATCCTCCAGCAGCACCATTTGTACAAGAACTTTTACTCTGGAGCAGGTGAATGATTGGATTACTATTGTTCATGTCATTATGCTCCATGTATTGATATGTCTGTGGATATTATTGTCATGTTTCCTCAAACATATGAACTTGGATTAAGCTGCAGATCTGAAGTTTTTAGTTGTGTCACATGATCATCCTGTGGATTTTTCTGAGCACTTGAAATGAAAACATCTTTTTAATCCATTTAGATCTCAGCTCTGGTCATATGTCCTCTAACTTCATGATGTTAAACAACTGGATTCTGGATCAGAACCAGTTCAGCCATTAGCATCGTCCCATCCACCTGTCAATCAACATCAACACAGTTCAGATCACCACCAGAAAACAAGCTGTAGTAGTAACCAGTAGTTTGTTTGAACTGTATCAATAGTTATTGTGACGTAGTACTGACGCTGATCCTGACATTTTGTCAAGAAGATAAAAGATCAGAAGAACTGAAGATAACAAAATGTTTGTTGTTTGTTTCCAGGGGGATTCAGGAGGTCCTCTGATGTGTCAGCTGGACGGCTCCTGGTTCCAGGCGGCCACGCTGTCCTTCCAAAGCAGCTCCACTCGACAAGCAGTGATGATGTTCACCAGACTGAACACCTTCAACAGATTCCTGACTCGGACGCTGGGGACGCTCCTGTCTCCAGCCTCCACCAACAGCACCAACGCCACCACCACGGCCTCCACCAGCACCAACATGACCACCACTGGGGGCGCTCCCGCTCACTCCCCCTTCTTCCTCCTCCTCCAGCTCCTCCTCCTCCTCACCTCGTGTCTCCAGCTTCTCTTATAGAGACACCAAACTCTGCCTGACTTACAGGATGTGATGAGCACAGATGAATGTGAGCAGAAGCTGAATCTCAGAGACGCTGTGGGCTTCAAACTACATCTGTTTTCACTGGGATCATAGAGCTACATAGAAGTTTATCTCTCAAAGGGAAATGTTGTATGTTACAGCATCAACACAACAAAGGTACAGAACACGCAGCGTTTATCATCAACCAAAGTGCAACAAGGGAAAGTTTGAGTTCATGACCTTAAAACAAGGGAACATAAAACCTTGTTAATTAAATCAAGAACCTCAATCATTCAACAGACATCATCAATGTACAGATTAATTTATAACAATTCAATCATTTACTATCCAAAAATCCAACTAATTAATCCAATTTGTTGGTTGAGCCGGGGTCCTGATATTTTACTTAGTCAGACCTGCCTGTGGGATTTTAGTCCATGTGTCTTGTGGACTCAGACAGAGCACTGTGGGGACACGTGTTTCTTGGTGCTGTACATCCTTGACCAGTACTCACTCTGGTTGTATCGTGCCATCTCTTTTTGACCAAACTGTCACAGCCGTCACCACATCATGACCCACACAGGTTTCCAGAGATCAGACCATCGGTTCGCTCATGGTGGGAAGAAGACAGACAGAAGTCCAAGAGTCTCCAGGGACACTGTCCCTCAGAGACTTGATGCCTCGGTGTATCAACGCAGTCACACCAGATAGTGACAACCAGGTCATAGGCTGTTATCACTATTAGATCATTTTTATAGTAAAGAATACATTTTTGCTATACTTTTGAATAATTCTGGTTTTTTAACCTAAAGTGCTTTCATTCAGAGACTGGCTTCAAAGTGTGTCCAAAACCAGAGTTTGCAGATTTTTTTAAATTCCCTCAGTATACATCAGAGTTACTGCACATTTGAAACTTCAAACTTTCATACTTTTTCCAGACTTCTCAGTATAAAATTTAAATATCTCTGACATGAGTAAATAGATGTATATCATGTAAATAAAATATAGAAGTAAACATTTGTTTTCATGACTCTTACTCATTTTTTTTTCCATTTTCCAGACTTGGAAATTTATTAAAATTAAATTCCATACTTGCAGAGGAAACCTGATTAGAAAATGTTTGATACTCCAACTAGAAATGTTATAATTTCACCAACAGTATTAACTATGTAACAAGTGTTGAAATATTTTCCAAAAAATGTAGAGACCCATGTTTTGTATTAGCATGTAGCCAAACCTATTTCTACATCAGGCAGATGAAACAGCTGTAGCTTTACCACAAACTGGTGTCTGACTGTAACTGTGCTGACACTTCATGTGGAATCAAACTGAATTCCTGCATCATGAACGATTTGTTCCAGAACAGCCTGTTGCACATCAGCTACTCAAATCATTTCAATCCAAAGATTGCAATGAAAGACAGCAAGGGCCATTTAAACAAGGTTTTCTTTATTTGACAGTGAGACAAGTTGACAAAAAGCAGCCTTCCTGTTCAAAGTCACACCTAAAACTTCTGGAACTGCTTCTTGGCTCCAGCCGCCTTTGTTACTTTGAGGACATTGAACCTCACAGTTTTGCTGAGTGGTCGGCACTCTCCAACGGTCACAATGTCTCCAACAGTGACGTCTCTGCAGAAACAAAGTAAGAACCACAAGTTAACGAAGGGTGGGGGGTCTGTCTAAGACCAAGTTCCTTGCTCAGAAGTCCCGAACTCGTGCCATAGAGGGCCGAGACCCTGCAGGTTTTCTTTCCAGCCAGTCACTAAAGCAGGTGATTTTAGAATCAGAATAAAAAAAAAAAAACTATTTATCCTCGAGGGGCAATTACAGAAAACTTACAACCTCCAGTCCTTTAATAATCACCACCTCCTTCAATTTGAGGGAAGAAGCTCATCTGTGAGATCAGCTGCTGGAGAGATGGTTGGAAAGAAAACCTGCAGGGCCTCGGCCTCCATAGCACGAGTTTGAGACCCCCGTCTCAACTGTTCTGTGTTTGAAAGTGAGGCCTAAAGCCAAGCTGCATCAGCGTTTGCCAAAGGCAGTGTCGTCAGAGCTTCATGAGCTTGGAAGACCATCGTGAGAAAAAGCATCATTTGCAGCAAAATAGAGACTTTCTGCAACATTCATTTCACATATACAAATACATTTACTACTTTACTTTTCTGTTATGTTTATGTGAAAATATGAGTTAAGCACCTTTATTTAGCCTAGACACTTTTCCAGTCATTTTGCCAATTCCCAAGCTTAAAAATCCCAACATACCTATGACAATTTCATGTTTGCTATGAGTGGAGGATCCCTGAAACAGTGTGAGAATTGTAGTACCTGAAGCAAGGTGACAGATGGACAGAGAGGTTCTTGTGCCTCTTCTCAAAGCGGTTGTACTTGCGGATGTAATGCAGGTAGTCACGTCTGATAACGATGGTCCTCTGCATCTTCATTTTGGTCACCACACCTGTTCAAAACAGACAGTTACAATTTAAGTTACACATCTTTCTGTGAACATCATAAGAGACACAAAACCCAGAGGTGAAGACACCAGGAGGATTCGGGAAACTGCTCTTTAGACTTTGTCACTTGACTACATCAGTGTTGCCATTAGGCGATGTCGTCAGAACCCAGAGGGCTTGGAAGACCATCGTGAGAAAAGCATCATTTGCAGGACAGTGACAAAAAAGTGAAGACAATACAATTTGTTGAAAATTAGGATGTTCTGGCTTATTTGGCTTCCCTTACAAGAAAACTGCTAGTTTTGTGTACAGCATTCATGCATTTTTTTTTTTTTAAATGACATTATGTTCATGTGCTCCGTATAAACACTTAAGAACCAAGTGAAGACAATGACACCAAAGTTCACTTTGAAATATTAAACTGACCAGAGAGGATACGACCACGGATGGAGACGTTTCCAGTGAAGGGGCATTTCTTGTCAATGTAAGTGCCCTCAATAGCCTGGAGAAGACACAGATAGTGTTGTTAGTGTCAGCAATCTACACGCTACCTGTAATGATGACATCAAGTGAAATTCATCATTTTTTTGACTGCATCAGCGTTGCCAAAAGGCAATGTCGTCAGAACCCTGCAGGTTTGGAAGACCATCGTGAGAAAAAACATCACTTGCAGTTTAAAAACAACAGTCTCAGAATTAGGAGTTTGAAGTATTCTTGTGTTGATTGATTACCTCTCTTGGGGTTTTGAAGCCTAGCCCGACACTCTTGTGGTAGCGGGGGAGCTTTTCCTTGACCTCCTTGCCACCATCAGCGACCAGAACACGCTTCTTGTTCTGGAAGATGGTGGGCTGTTTCTGGTAAGCCCTCTCGGTCTGGAGGAAAAATAAAAGTGTGAGAGTTACGGTTGTGTAACATAAACCACGTTAACTTCACCATCCGAGAGCCATTTTACATGACGTTACTCTTCCTCTTTAGCTGGTTTGTTCTGGTAAGGTGGTAGATCAACCTTGGACTGATCAATATACACTCTGATAAATTACAGAGAACACATTTAAAATAGCACTACTGACAACACAGATAAAAGTTAGGAGGTGCTGACGGGAGCGGTTAACTGGAAGCAAGCTAAGCTAACACGATTAGCATCCCGGCTAGTCCAGCGTTACACGAGGATCTCAGATCAGAATCAACAAACGTTACGTTATATTGCGCGAATGTGACTTAAAATTGTTCTGGAGCAAACACGAGGTGGACGTAATGTTATACAGTCGACGTATATGGACTAAAATGTTTATTAAGATGTAAATATATCGATTTAAAGTCACCACGCCGCTGCGGTGGACGTACTTGTGCATCCGCCATCTTTGCCAGCCGAGTCGTAAAGAGGCCTGTGCATGCGCGCGACACACGGAAGACGACAAAGGGCCGGAAATGACGCTTATGAAAAGTTAAAAAATAAATAAGCTCATATTGATTTTTGTTGATGTTTTACATACATGAAACCAATTATAACTAGTAGAAACTTGACAAAAACTTTTCTTTATTTGCCCTCTAACTTCGAGTTAAGCGTCTAAGACAAAATTTGAGAGGCCTGTGCATGCGCGCGACACAGACGAAGTATCGGACATGACGTTTAAAAAAGGCGGGGCGTACAAAACTAACTAAATAAGCATTTATTTGTTGTTGTTGTTATTGTGAATACTTTAAAAACTATTACAACTAGTAAAACACTTGAAAACAATAAAAATGCGTTTTCTGTATTTGCTAACTTCAATTTAAGCGCCGTTCATGGATACTTGTCACGTGCGGTGAATAGCTCTAAAGAAATAGTCAACGATGAACAATCTCACAAACAGTATTTTGACTCTGTGATATAGCATCAGCGTCCAAGGTAATATAATTAGAAATTTGTCAATTCACCATCGGTGGCCACAAATAAATGCGGTCACGTGACTATGCGGAAGTAGGAGCAATCTAAACAGACAACAAGATGGCATCGCACCCGGGAGGAGATGACCCAGGTACTTACTAGCATCAACAATATTAAACAAACAAATTGAGCGCGACAGTGTTTACAGTTACACGGCGAACAAAGCTAATGTGCCAGTTAAACTATTTAGTGTCGGTTTGTGGTTGTAGCTCGATTGTTTGCTAACAGTAGCATTAGCCACGCTGAGGTTAGCTTAGCAAGATGGCTAAACGTTAGCCTTAGGTTCGCTAGCACTTCCTCTGCGTTTTTTTGGACACCGGTTAGTTTGGTTAGCTTGGTTACTTTGGTTAGCTGTCGAAATACCCACACAACAGTTAGTTCGAAAATATGTTTAAACAAATGTGAAACCTGGAAGAGGAAACAAAACAACGATGTTTTATCTTCGTCAAATGAACTTCTAGGCTAATGTTAGGTGTACAAACATAAAGAGTGAAGTACAAGATACATGGACAAATAACCAACCAATAATAATATTATCCGTTGTTTGTGTGTGGATAATCTAAACTGGTGATAGATAGATAGATAGATAGATAGATAGATAGATAGATAGATGTACTTTATTGATCCCAACTTGGGAAATTGTTTCGTTACAAAAGCAGGTTATGGTCATACACAAGAAGACAACAAGATATATAAAGTTAGAGTGATAGAATATAAACTCTACAGAATGTACACTACTACACTTAAGTATACTAACAAAGAAGTAACCAAAAAATTGCAGTAGTAATAAAAAAAAAGTGCAAAAATTAAGAATTTGAATTAATATGTATCCCTGAGACACATGATGCAGTATATATACACAGAACCTGTGAACAGTATATATACATAAAAGAGACATAACAGAGGTGAACTATTATACAGGGTGATTGGCATAGGTATGAATGACTTTCTGTTTCTGTTCGTGTGACAGCAAAGGATGACTTTGGATCAAGAGTAAATGTATAGTTTCTTCTGTCATTTATTTCTTATATAAGATGAATAAGTGTGGTTGGAATCAGCAGTTGGATGATGTAACATTGGCCTTTGTCTCCCAGGAAATGCCAAAGATCAGATACTGGAAGTAGGAGCTGTTTTGTTAAAGAAGTAAGTCCACAATCCTACACACTTTGGGGTTGTTGTGATTGTTAAATTAGGCTGGTAATAATCAGATGACACTCATTACTGTGTATTTGTGTCCTGTGTAGTTTCATCTATGAGCGGGTTCAACGGCACGGGGACAGAAATGCTGTGGTGACCAGGGAACAGCTCGGTGGAGGAGAGCTGTGTGACCCGAACCATAAGAAACTTGGCCAGTGCCTACAGCAGATTGGAGATGAGCTCGATGGAAATACAGAGCTTCAAAGGTAGGCTACCTGTGTGTGTGCCTGTTCAAAATTGTAAACCAGTGATAACTCTAACCTCCTTCACCCTAATCACATATGATGTTCTCCCCAGGATGATAAATGACTCTGCCCTCAGTCCCACAAAAGAGGTGTTCATGAGAGTTGCCATTGAGATTTTTTCAGATGGGAAGTTCAACTGGGGCCGGGTGGTTGCACTGTTCTACTTCGCCTGTCGACTCGTCATCAAAGTGAGTGAAACAGCTCTGTTGGTTTTTCACTGCAAAGACACCACCAAGTGACACATGTCTGTATGATGCAATTATTAATGAATAATAAAGATCTTCTCTCCACGCCCTCCCAGGCTCTTATTACCCACGTTCCTGATATCATCAGAACCATTATCAGTTGGACCCTGGACTACCTCCGGGACAACGTGATCAACTGGATCAGGGAGCAAGGTGGCTGGGTAAGAAATCTAATCTTTTTCAATCCCAAAGGACCTAACTAAGAATACTGCAGTTCAAGCATGTAATTGATTGGTAACAGAGTATACAGTCTGTAAGACACACATTAATATCTAAGTCTGTCCTTGATTCTCAGGAGGGTATTCGTGCTCACTTCGGCACTCCCACATGGCAGACTTTTGGTGTTTTCGTGGCGGGAGTTCTCACCGCTGTTCTCGTCATTCGCAAGATGTGAGAGTTGTGTGAAGAGCAGACGGGAGAAAGATGGGAAGAACTACGACTGCAGGAAATGGGGCCAGGAACTAAAACACGTAAAGATCATCCGAAGGACCACAGAAAGATGTTACGGCACAGCGAACAAGTCGAATAGAAGAACTTGTATTTGAAGAAACCACTCTTCATTTCTGCCTCCCATTCATGTGTAAGAATTGGGAGTTGGACTGAAAGCACTGTCGTACCCGTGATCCCTGTGCCACGGAGGAAGTGAGCTGTGTGTGATTGCATGCACAAAATGGGAGGGTGGAGAGGTTGACAGACTTCAACAAGGAATGCATTTAAGTAATTTATTTTTTACTTGGTACAGATTTAAAAAGAAGTCACTGCATTCTGTTTTCTGCCCTAATAGATATATTGAGAAATGTTTTAATTAAATTAAGAGGTTCCTTTCTGTCTTGTTTTAGTTGTAGTTCTATTTTCTTTTCACTCAACTAGCTTTTCTTGATCTTCCCACTCTCTCCATCCATTTCATCATTGTCTGTATGCTAGCAAATCCATATTCATATGTATTTGTGAGTGTTTACTGGTGTAACTCTTTAACAGTCTGCCGGCAACGAACATGTAAGAGGGTTCCCATCAAGCAAAAGATACATTGTTGTGAACAATTATTAGATTTACCAAGATGATGATATAGATCAAGAGAACTTTCACCTCTGTGGTTTAAACAGCCCCAATTAATAACTCCCATTTCTTGCCATTGATGCACAGCTTAACCTTATGTTCAGGGGATAACAAAGTGCCACACCAGGGACTTGTGTATAAAGTTGTTTACATTCATCATGAATCATCACATGGCTTAAAAAGTCTTATGATCTCAGCAAAATGACAACCGACTGAACCTAAATTTTAATCATATGATGCTGTTTTGTGGCATGTTGACCAGCGTTGTGATCTCAGTGTGGCTCCCAGTAAGATCAATCCTGCCTGTTATTGTAGTTTGTCGGTGACTGGAACAACGTGCCATGAGCCAACACTTCCTGTGGTTCATGTTGTGTTGCAGACACAGAAAGCACTGGACTGCTCACAGATGCTTACCTCACACACACATTCAAAGTACTGTATTATTCAAACTACAACCTTATCTACACAGCAAAAGGCGTTTTATACATTTTTCTCGTTTGTCAGTGCCTTGGTGTTTTTTTACAGAATCACTTTGATATTCTCGACTTTTCACCTTTTCTATCACATTTGTAAAGATGAAATTTGTTTTGGTTCTCCCTGAAAATCTTTTTGCAGTGACCTTGTATGTTGTAATATGGAAAATAAATCTTTTAATTCTTGTTGCAGATATGGATATTCATTGATTATACAATGAGTGGGCTTAAGAGACTTACAACAGAGAAATAATCACATGTCAGTTGTTTAAGGATCAGAAAACCTATGGTCAAAATCCAGGCTGCTGTGAGTCCATATGAGGGGTGGGAAGAGGAGCTGGGCCAGGAGCCAATGGATGGTGTGTTTGTGTGACGTAATATTAATGATGCCTAAAAAGGTTTTGGGCTTTAACACAGGGGTGGGCAATCCTGGTCCTCGAGGGCCACTATCCTGCATGTTTTTGATGTGTTCCTCTTCCAGCACACTTGATACAAATGATCAGGATCATTAGCAGGCTTTTGCAGAGCTTGATGATGAGCTGGTCCTTTGAATCAGGTGTGCTGGAAGAGGAACACATCAAAAACATGCAGGATAGCGGCCCTCGAGGACCAGGATTGCCCACCCCTGCTTTAACAGCTAACAAAGTATGAATATGCAAGGCTTATTGTACAATTATGTCAAAAACTCCTTTGTTCTCTCAAAACTGTTGTGAATCCCTTGGATAACAATCAGGCTGAGCAGTATGTCGTTACTTTCATCCAGTGCCAGTGAAAATAACTTAAAGGACTCACCTGGGGAGTCAGTGTCCTGCATGATAAACCTATTTTGTTGCTCTCTGGACTCAACAGATCTGCTGTCTTCACCATGCATCCTTTGCCGATATGAATGCCAGCTATATTTGACATGCACACTTCTCACAATCATGCATTTGCCACATGAGCTTCTCAGTACCATCACTCATCAACGGTGGGAGCAATTCAAAGAATTCAAACAGTTTCTGAAAAGGGAGGATGAGAGCTTTCCAGTGGTCTATTACAGGAATTACAGTTTATGAATTAAAAAGCCTAATGGGCTATATGATGTCAGAGCATTTCAACCAATCAGAAAATTGGGAGTTTTCTGATTTGTTGCAGTGCTCTGACATCATATGGGCTCAGCATGTGGAAGCTACACATGGTGAGTTGGACTACATCATGGCAGCCCAGTGCTAACATTGGGCTCTCAGTATTACAGCTGTCAACCTCTGCAGAAATATGTTGCAACCCATAAAATGAGCCGAACCTATTTATAAAGTACACGAAAACAAAGTTAAGGACAGGGACTATGTCATCTCCACCCCTGACCATCACTGTGCAACACGTCTCTGCCACATAAACACGTTGAAGCTTTATCTTGATGGAGTTGACTTATCTGGTGTGAAACAGAAAATCCTGCTGTGGTGCCTCGGGAGCTGTCCAGTGTCTCTGGTGCTGAATCCTCCCACCTGCCTGTCAGTTTGCTCACAGGTGTACAGGAGCTGTCCACTTCAGCACCTCTTTAAGCTAACAGGGATCATATATACAGTCCACTGGGACGATAAGACAGGCGGAGTAATATTTTCAGTGATGAGGTTTTTTTCATTTGAGTCGTGCTGGGTCTTGGTCGAAGAACGTTAATTGACCAATCAGATTGCTCGGTCGGATCTATATGTTGTAAAATATTACTGGGCACGGAGTTATGTTGTTCTTTCTACTGAGGTTGTGTGATTCACCCTTTAGGAAACAACTGAAAGAAGACACGAAAGAAACTATTTAACATGAAATGAATGTTTAAATCCTTAACTTTGTTTTCTGTGTCCTTTATATCACTTTATGGGTCAGAACAGCACATATGTTCTATTTACTGTTGGTTTAAGCTCCGTTAGACTCCGAGAGGTTGATAGATTCATTACATACTGAAGATTTGAGTTTAAATATTTGTATTAAATTATGAGAAATCCGCAACATTGTTTCCTCACACATACACGAATTCCCACAAAGTGCTTTCAACAAATTTCCCTCATGATGAATTCGTGATGATGCAGCAGAAATGACCGTCGCCTCATCAGTTTACTAATCAATAAGTTTGTAGAATAAATATACAAACCAGCTTGTGAATTTAGTGAATATGAGAGATGAAGACTTTCCACACACTCTGCACAGTTCAGTATGTTTATTGACTCAGTGTGCATGCAATACAAAAGGTACAACATGTAAACATTGTGACACACAGAGCATTAAAATGGCAGGAGTTGAATTTTTTTTTTTTTTTTGTAGCTCAGATGAAAGCATGGTCCTCGCACAGTGAAAATGAAAAGGCACAGAATTTAAACTGTTGACGCTGCAGTCGAGGGAGACAGGCAGCGAGAGAGAGATGTGGGCTCTATCTGGTCTCCAGCACCCCGTCTCTGATCCTCCACCTCCAGGAGGGGCTGTAGTCTGGAGCAGGAACACAGCACAGCTCCAGACCAGAGTCCTGCACCTCCTCGTCGTGAGCGATCTGCTGCCCCCTCTGGGTCTCCAGAGTGAACACCCTCTCAGAGATCTGGACAGGAGACATGTATGAGCCAGACACACACACACACACACACACACACACTGCCTGACTGTGTGAAGCTGCCGGTCCTCACCTGGTCACTGATCCCGGTGGCGATGTGGCCCACCTTCACCCGACGCGCCTCTCTGATCCGAATGCTTCTCCTGCTGAAATCTCGGATGCAGACGTCCACCCCTGTGCCGACACGCAATGTAAGGGCAATGCTATCACGTACAGTTTGGTAACAATTCATTAAGTGGTAATAAATACTTTCTGGTAATTGGCTGTACTTTTTTCTTTACAAAGGGATAAATAAAGTCCCACCTTATCTTATCTTATATATTTATAATCAGAGAAATGTTTGTGGGTTTTTTTATCTCACCTTCAAAACAGCAAGGTTGTGGTAGTTGCGAGTGGCCGAGCAGATCCAAGCTGCAGACCTGAACATCTGGCTGACTGTTGTAGGAGAAAACACCAGAGCTGAAGTCGTCTCCGGGGCTCAGGGACCAGCGGCCAGAGTCCTGGGATCAGTTTCAAAAGGAGGAACACGAGACAAACCGTTAATACATCAGCCACAAAACTGAACAGCAAAGTTTATTAGGTTAAGTTTAGACTTCACAACACGACTCAGATCCTTACAAACATGTATTAAATGTCTTGTTCTGGTTGTTTCCTGTAGGAATATTAAGGTGACTGAGGACAACCATAATTTAATGTAACTTTTCAAGAGTGGGGGTCAGTGACTTGCTCAGATACACCTCCTGCACACGGTGAAGTAACGGCGAGGTGTGGTTTTACCTTCTTGTCCCACGGCTCCCAGGTGGAGTAAGGGTCACTGCTGAGACAGGACAGCAGCTGCTCCTGCAGCTCAGCAGAATGAAGCTGGGACAGACTGCTCAGGTAGAAGTCTGCAAACAAACAACAAGCGTGAGAGGAGATTTAAGGACACAGTAAAAAGACAAAGAAGATCAGAACAAGGAGAGACACCTCACCTCGCTCCAGTTTACGCAGCTCAAGTTCAGGGACGGTGGTGCCCCTCTTGTGGTTTGGCTCAGAGATCAGCATTTGTGGAGCAAAAGACGACCCAGACTTTGACTTCACCTCTTCTGGATCATCCAGATCCTGTGTCCTCCCCCCTGCTGGGATCACCTTCTCCACAGACTCCTGAGGTTTGTCCTCAACACTGCTGTTAATGAGCAGCAGGGAGTCGGGGGGTTTGTTGTACAGCGGCTCTGTGTAGGGTCCCTTCACTGGGCTGGTGAGTCCTCCAACTGAAACCAAACACACCACATCAGCACTTCTGAAACCAAACCTTTGTCTCGGATACATCACCAGCAGAAACACACAGAGCAGCTCCACCTACCCTCTGTCAGAGCTCTGCTGGTCCTCTGTCTGAGGTCAGACGCTGATGACCTCTTGACTTGATCTTTCTGAAGTCCCGCCTTTATGACTTCAGCTGTGAGGGGGCTGCAGTCAGGTGGGATCTCTCGCAGGGGTGGAGGCTCGTTAGCGATCTATGACCATGGAAAACAGCAGATTTAGTCACAGCCTGACGTGAGCAAAGAGCAAACAGCCACAGTGAAGCAGGGGGGTGTCAGGTCTGCGTGTCGCACCTTCAGGTACAGTCTACAGGTGTAGTATCTGGTCCAAGGCTGACACCCATTGAGCATGTGCAGTAACATACAGCAGCTGCTCCACACATCTGCTTTTGCTCCGCGGGGTTCCCCCTTCACAATCTCAGGGGCCATGTGTGTCTCTGTGCCCTTCAGATCTGCAGTCATTGGGAAAACGGTGAATTGAGACATGGAAGTGGATAAATGACAGGTTCATGTGAGCTGCTGAAGGTCCACAGTATTTACCCTTGGAGCCGCTGAGGCTCTGTCCCTGGTTGTCGAGTCTCTCTGCGTGTCCGAAGTCACACAGGAAGGTGTCTCCTCCGTCCTCCGACAGCAACACGTTGTCAGCTGTGGGAAACCAGCAGAGTTAGTAATCCTCTGGACTAATCTGTGCTCGGGCTCTCGGTGGCGCTGAGTGGTTGTTTTCCACGACTCGTGCTGTGTAGTTGGTGGATGACATAATTAGGAGCAGGGCAGCTGCACCGAACACAGACAAAGTCGCCCAATAAAAGGAAATATGAAGTCACTGAGCAACAGCTGCTGCAGGAAACACTTTCATGTTGACTGAATGTGGGGACTGGTAACACACTGGCAGCAGATGAAGACAGATGAAGGGCTGTCCTGTTCCTCCTGAGGCATTGCTGCCACCAGGTGGCGCCTGAGCTGCACCACAAAAACCATGACTGCTTCATCTGCCTGTCGTCTTTTGTCCGATTTGTTTGTTTCCTTCCAACTTCTGTTTTCTGTTTCCCTCTTTCTCAGACTTTTCCCACTTCATTTTCATCTCCTGCCTTTTTTCAGTCTTTGTACTTTTTCTTCTCTTGTTCTCTTGTGAACTACTTCCTGCCCCCCCCCCCCTCCTGACTGTGTGCACATGCGCCGTCTCTAAAGAGCAGCGGTGACTCACTGTGGGAAATTCCCAGCTCGTCTTCTTCTCTATCTGCTTTCACAACACAGGTGACTGGAGATCAAATCCACACTGTATCTATGACACTTGTGTTCCACACAACAGCTGCACACAGACACACAATCCTCTGATGAGAACTAATTACAAACCAGACTCACTCTCTCTGTGTTTGTTTTCCACACAAGTAAAAGTGGAGCCGACACATTTTAATACAACTGTTATTACTACATCTGTGCTTCAAAGGGTTCAAAGGGTTTATGGGCCACAGCCAATATCTGACACTGTTATTGACCTTTTACTGATCAACTATAATACTACTGTAACAAAATGTACATAATGATAAACTTCCCTCTCATTATTAAGTTGTAGACACAGAGATAGCTGAACAAATAATTATTGTGTCTTCATAAAACTCTTAATATTCACAGCTGAGGTACATGAACCCTGAGTAATCCTGGGTTTTCCTCACGTCATCATCATTTGTGTTGTTGCTTGTTGAGAAAATAAATCCTCCTTTGCATCAAATACCTTTAATATCGAGATGCACCACCTTCTTCTTCACCAGGTACTCCAGTGCTGTGAGGACTTGAAGGTGGTAGTGGAGACTGAGGTCCTCTGGCAGCCGGCCACGCTCCACTATCAGCTGGCCCAGGGAGCCTGGATAAGGAGAGAGCAGGACAAAGATTAAACCTCCCCAGCATCTGATTCAGTGTGAGAGCCTGTGATGGCACAGCAGATATTTCACTGTGTAAATCAGGCAGGGATCTCCCATCAGAGATGTTGCTGCAATTTGGACTTCAACAGTCATTTCTGGTGTCGCAGAACCACCCACTTCCACATCTCAACGCTAATCACATCCGTGTTTCTTTGCACCTGAACCTCGTTATCCTCGTGTTGCACCTACTGCACATGTGTTTGTACTTAGTGGATCACATGTGTTTGTTGCTACATCTCAGCAGCAGCAGCAGCAGCAACAAAAAGGAAGAGATGAGGATTGTTTACCAGACTTCAGGTCCATCAGGAGGACGACATTCGGCCCCTCCCTGACAACCCCGAAGAGTTTCACCACGTAAGGACATCTGAGGGCACTCCACGCACCCACCTCCTCACTGCTGAACCTCGCCAGGCCGATCTGAGAGGGGACCAGGGGACAAAGGAGTGAGCTACTGCACGGCACACTTTTTAAACAGGGCAGTGGAGAGAGTTGAGTGCTCCACGTTACCTTCTTGACAGCAAATTTGAACCCTGTGTTAACATCCTGAGCACGGTGCACTTCGCCGTAGGAGCCTTCCTTGATAAACTGTGACAGGACGTACTCCCTCCCTTCCTTATATTCAGAGTCCACAGGTTGGATTTTCTGTCAGGGAGAGAGAGAAACAGCTTGAACCAGACCTTAAACCGAGTCGGGAGACGGGACTGAAGGAAAGCAGAGCGTACCTCGTTGTAAAAGATGATCCCCTCGTTGCTGATGGAGTCGTCTGCTGAGAGCTCGTACTCCTCCTCCTCCGCTGCTTCTCTTTCCACATCTTTGAAGAAGGGTCCGGCGTAGCACGGGTCGCCCTGACTGACGCTGCCCCTGAG
>OOFC01028814.1:0-7500 GCA_900323345.1 Pseudochromis fuscus | reverse complement strand
CACAAGAGAGCCACTCTGGTGTGAATGTGAGCCACTGAGAGAGGAAAAGGAGAGTCAGTGAGCACAGTGTGGGAACAAGGAGAGAGAGAGGGGGAAGCAGAAGTCATAAAGAATAAATCACTGAGCTAAATGAACAAGGGAATGAATGAAAAATGAGGAGGGAGGCGAGAACAGAGCGTGTAGAGGAGAGAGAGAGTCAGTCAGCTAAAAAGAAGAAAAGGAAATAAGAGGTTCAGAAAGGAGGGGAGAGGAGATCTGAGGGGGGGGCAGAGAAGTGAGTGTTCAGCGTTGTAAGTAATGGCAGCATGGTGACCTTACTGCGGCGCTGCTCCTCACTGTGTGTGTGTGTAGGCGTGCATGTGAGTGTATAATTGCAGTAGCAATAGACATGCATGTACAGTATCTGTGCACATACAAAACAAAGGTCAGGTACTGAGAGGCGTGTGTGTGTGTGTGTGTGTGTGTGTGTAGTCGGGCAGGAGGCGAGAGTCTCCTCCTCAACCGCCTGCCACCGCACATCAGCGCCGTCCTCACCATCAGATGTGACAACCACAACCGTCAGAGTCCTGCGCTAAAATAGCAGCATACGGCTGTTACAAGCCCCGACGGCAGGGCTCTGCTTACAGCCGGAGACAGACTCACATTTCAGCACCGGCCCGAGTCACAGAGGGGGAGAGATGAAGGAGGAGGAGGAGGAGAGCGAAGGAGGAAGAGGAGGAGGAAGGAAGAAAGTGAGGGAGACAGCAGTCAAGGGTGACCGGACGATGATTTGTTATTTCCAACGTGATTGGCCGAGACACCTGGCAGGACTCTCTGCAGCTTATTGCAATTAACTTCACAAATGACGGCAATGAGCCTAATACGCCCTTTGCTGTTGTATCCTGTTAAACATCTGGAGAGAGAGCTGTACTCACAAGTCAGGGTTTCAACAGACCCGTTTTCTAGTCCTGGAAAACAAGTCAGACTTCCTGACACTGTGGTCTTGTTCTGTGAGATCTGACTAAACATTTTGAATGAATAATAAGTCTTTTTATTTCCCTTAACAGCTGAAGGTTGAGTCTGTATTAGAAACAGGACTTTATACAGATTATACAAACTAAATCCTTTTTTTTTTTTTAAAGGATTTCAAAATAAAAGCCTACTACTAGCATTTCTATGAAGAGAAACCCTTCATTTCTCAACCAGGCTTTTATTGTGAAGTACACTATATTCAGTTTGTTCCCACCGGTTTTTCGGGGGTCAAGCCTTGATGTGTTCATGTTGACCACGACCCTAACCGTCAGTAGTCAGGAAGTGGGTCTGACCCTTAAACCTGAGGTCACTGCTCTATCTAAATGTATCTGAGGTAAAATTACACAGACAATACATCCTTTATTTTCCATTTTCTCTTCCTACAGCTAACGTACCATCTGTTCGAAGGTTCATTAACAATGAGCTACTTTTCTTTCCTGTTTTCAACGCACTTTGTGCTGCATTTCATATAAAGCTTATTATTGTTAATATTATTAATAACCAACATGCACATTTAATATTTCTGTGATAATAGTTCTGTGAGAGTTCTCTCTGTTTGGACACTTTTCTCCATGATCAACTATCAAAGGATATTGTAGAAAAATATCCCCCAAAAAAGATTTGGATACAAATTATGAAAATATTTCTGAAATTTCTTTGGCATGAAGTCACATGACCTGAGTAGCTCATGATTTGAGGTGCACCTGCCTCATGCTCCTCCCCCCACATCCTGTCAACTGACTGTATGGCCCAAGGTACAGAAACCATTTAAGGGGTGAAATTTATTTTTCTGTTTTTGAGATTTAGAAGGATTTAGTTTCTTTGACGAGTTTTCACTGTATTCAGTGAAGTTAAAGCTCAGAGATCCTGCACCGCTGCTCTCACACTTGAACTGACAGATTTACTTCACTGACCACTGTGACTCTATTCAAATAAATTGACTGGACTGTGAAATTTTGCCATTTTTATTTGTGCCACTGGACCATAACGGTGAAGGACCTGAGCGGAGTCATTGTTCAGTGACTTTCAGTGAACTTCTGCATGGAGCTGGCTGTTTAACATGTGTACTGTGCATGTTAACGTGTTGGCCACAGAGGAGTCGAGGTTTTCTGTCACATATCTCACAGCTGCATCTATTACACTCTTCTCTTCTCAACAGAGATAAAAATAAAGGTGAGTGATAAACTCCTCCCGCTAAGACTACAGGGGAAGACTCCTGGGTGGTTCCTAAACCCTTTAAAAGCAGCGATAATAAAATCCACATTTATGTCTCTCCTTTTCACAGAATTACTGCTGTAAAGAGAAACACACCAGCTGGATTTACAGCACAAATACAATCATATGTGGGCTGCTTCAGCTGCACCTGCTGTGAGCGGACTGCCGGGAACCATCGAGGCAAAAGGCTCAAATGCTATGTAGAAAAAATACAACCACTAAAAATCACTTCTTAATGCCTCAGAGATAAGTAATAAGCCGTTAAGGGTGTAAAAATCACTATTTGTAATTGATTGTGTCTATTTGCCAGTCATGCAACTCTGCATGTTAATTTTCCATAACTGAATTATTAATGAGGGAACTTTTCATAAGGAACAGACAAATCAGCGAGTTTTTTTTTCCCCCCGCAATACACAAATCCTTCTTATTTATGGATTATAACCCAAAATCAATAAAGCCTTAAACCCTCAGTTTACCTCGAACAAATAGGCCATTAGACAGACTGAAGATGGACATAACCACTGGGTCTTAAAAGTAAAGCCAGGAAGTACAAAGAAGTGCAGTACTGCTGATGGCCACTAGATGCTGGCTCCAAAAAAACATTTCTGAACTGAAGTCTATCCTGAATTATTCAGATAGGGGCGGGGTTAGTCTGATTGACAGGTGGTTTATCTGAAAATCATTTCTTCATTAAGGAGATATAGGAGCCTCTCACATGACTTAATACAGCTGTATTACGCCTACCACATGTTTCCTTGAAAGGTAAAATAAGTCAAAACAGTGGGCGAAGCACTGGATTACAACACAGGTGTGGCAGCTTGTTGACTGGTAACTGGGTCCAAACACCATGGATACCAGTTGTAGCCTTTGATGTACAAACAGATGATGTAGAAGAACAAAAGTGAGATTTTTTCCACATCCCACAAGATCCAACATGCTGGACAGCAGGGGTACCATACAGTCTGTGTGTATGGTCACTTCTGGCTCCAAATAACCAACATGGCCGCATTCAAATACTAAAACTCCTGGCGTCAGGGTGAGGGTCCACAAACCAAGAGGAGACATCAGGGTGACTATGTTCATCTCTTACATACAGATGATTACAATAGTTAACAATAAGCAGTTTCTCCAGTTGAATCCAGTTTGATCTGGCTGCTCTGAACAGGTCTCCACTGAACAGCACTAAAGTGGCTTAAACACAGGGAAGACAACAAGATAAAAAGCGGGTGGTTCACCCTTTCTGCAGCGCCACCTCCGCAGCGTCTGACCCCCGAACTTTAAAGCCTCCTCAGAGCCCTCTCTCCCAAACCAGAGCCCTTACAGCGAGCCTGCATCTCTGGGGGATTGGGTCCAGCACAGGTGCACTCTGTAACTCTGTACAGCCTTTATTACACCCATATATCCAGATCCTTCAAGCCGCCAAATGCTGCTGATTCGAACTTTACCGTCTCAAATGTTCCATAGCGTTCCTTTACAGAGCTCAGCACTGTCTCTGCAGACCTGTGGTCCTGACACTGACTTATGCTCCCGCAGAAGTCTTGTATCCGCCGCAGCACTCACTTACTTTTATCGCGGCAGGTTGACTTTTAACGTTCTCAAAAATAAAATGTAATCATGAATCAGGTCCTGGTTGAAGTGGTGAGATATATGTGGTTTTGCACTTTTTGTATTGTCATGAATTTTACTGTGACAGGAGACTGAGTAAAGTGTCACAGCCTCACAGCTTTGTTCTGGCTCATCAGATACAAAGCAGCGTGGATTTTAAGCCTGTATGAAAACCACTGTATTTAGCTTTAAAAAAAAACTTTCTATAACTTCATTTAAAACAGTCATGAGCTGAAGTTTCTTTCTTCTTTGCTGAGGTTGCTGTTCACCTCAGATGCGATACAGTATCCACTGGACTCAGTGACATACTGGTGTCCAAAGAGAAGTGACTTCAGAGTGAACTTGGACTGACCTCACGAGATGTTTGAAACCCTCAAGTTTCCTTAAGACATGTTTGAAAATCCCACAGTTCGCTGCACGTCAACTGTTTTATATTTGATTGGTTACAAATCTGTCATGGAAAATATTAAAAGTGCTCCATGGAGTTTATTTGTTGGTGAACAGAAAGTTGAATCCTCAGATAACGAGGCTGAGGCTTTTATTTTCCTAAACTGCAGAACTCTATTTGAGACCAGCTTGTATTAGATATTTATTTCTAATTTCCGCTGTTTGAAAAGTTCAGTCATATTTTAGTACAACGAGCAGGTTTACTGTCCAAACAAACCCAACACTTCCTTTAACCATTTCAAAATAAAAGCCCATGAGTAGAATTTCACTGGATGGAAAGCCTTCTTTTCTTAACTGTGCTTTTATTGTGAAATATTTACAGACAGGCTATTTACTGTTATTCCCCTGATCTGTTTTTTTGGATCCATCCATTTTTTGTTAATTTGGAAATTAGGAATTTGTACAGTATAGCAGGATTTATCAGTATGTAAAAGGTAAAAGGAGTAGTGAGGAGCAGCACCTGTAACCCAAGTGAAAGTAAGCCACCACAGACAGCAGGGGTCCAGTGGTGATAGACGACAGACAAACCAAAGGCAAACACATCAAATCACCCACACTGACAGGAGCGCTGTCGTCAGGAGATGAGCGGCGTCTCCGGGTGGCGAGTGACGCTGGAGCACAGGTGGAGGCAGCAGAGGGCGGGACATAGACTCAAGCACCAATCAAGAACGTACAGAGATGCAGTTTAACACGCTGCTTTTGTACATTTAGGTTTAGAATTTGCGCAGTAATTCTATCTGTATTTGCTTGTTTGCAGTTTCGTTGGTGTTTCTTTACACTCTGTGTTTATTTAGTCTCAAAAGTTGCAGAGGTTCAAGGTTACTTTATTTATACCCATAGGTAGATTTGTTGCGCAGTTTAGCTACATTCATCCATCCTTCCAGCACCAGGCACAAACATGTAACAAGTAAAAACCAACATGAGCTGTCTGTACAATAATGAAAATGCCCTTGGCTCCAAAAATCTGGACATAAAAAATGGTTAAAACAAATAAAAGAGAAAATAAAAGAGAGGATAAAATCAGATGAAAACCTCTTGAGTAAAACCAGGGCTAAAAAGAGGCATAAAAGAAAGTTTGAAACCCTTTAAAGAAGCTTAAAACCGGTACAGAAGAAAGTTTAAAAACCCAACAATACATAAATACAAGATCAGTAAAAATGAATAAATAAATAAATAAATTATGTGCAATACATTCTCCTATTATTTGTTCACAGCTGTGACAGCAGCAGGAACAAAACTGTTGTTGTGGCAGTGCAGTGGGTGAGAGTCATCATTTAAAATGGAGCTAGCTCCTCTGTACCTGTGGCTGTGCAGGGCAGCTGAGCTCAGCTGGACCTCACCAAGAAGTCAACTTGACCATTTAAAGATGTGGTCTGTGGACTTTCTGTGTTTTAGGGTTGCCTGACCAAACCACTACAGAAAACGATAAAATAGATTCAATAAAAGCACAATAAAGCATGGTCATGATCGGTCGGTCAATACGAAAGTGCATAAGTTTCCTTAAACAGTGTAAGCTCTGCTGATCCTTTTTGTAAACCACTTCACAGTTCTTTTCAAAAGAGCTTCCCTGTGATACAAGCACATACAACAGCATCCACTGCTGTAAAAGCATCTCCACGTGTCTGATCACATGGTTGTGATGAGTGAGCACGCTCTCCACTGTTCACTCTCACACATCAGTATTCAGACTCTAAACATTAGATGTATATTAATATCTATTTAGAGCATTTGTTATATGCTAGTGTGTCACACTGTTAGTAGCTGAGACTGTCCAGCTGCTTCAGTGATGTGAGGTGGTTCAGATAAATACTGAGTAAATAGTTACATCCAATATTTAGAGTACTACCATGCACACAATAAACTTAATGTGAGACTTCCTCTGACATCGTTTCTTTGATGTGTCAAAGCAAACAGCCAATCAAAGGTCATGGTCAGTATTTAGAAGTGACCAATCAGATGAGCCATCAGCCACTGTCCCGCCCCCGGAGTCTGAAAGTCGCCTTTTGTCAGCGTGCTGGGAGACGCTCAGTCACTGCTGCTCTCAGTGGAGGGTGGAGCTCGCTCAGTGGTCACAGCTGCACCGCTCCACTCGCTGGATCACCTGTTGGTGCCTGCACTGGAAACACTGGACAGAAACACTGGACACTGGACCGTGACCACGGAGAAAACTCTGCTGTCTGCTCCAGGAAGAGACATGATTTGTTTCTGTGAAGCCTGACTGATGTTTACATCACATGACTTCAGAGCATCATTAGCTCTTCTCTGAACCTGTCATTGATCTCAGGTACTCTAACACATGACCCATACACACAGTTCTCTATGGCTCCTAAACACCCACACTTTTTTTCAATATTTTGAGATTTTTCTTTAAATTTCCTGTTTTTCTTTTTTTTTTTTTTAACTGAACAGCAGGATGAAAACTAATGGGATATTATTATTATTATGAACAAATGGGAAATAATACTTGATTTACATTAGACTGGAAAAGGTTACAAATTAATTTCTAATTACACAATCTCACCTACAAGATCAGAAGTCGTCCAGAGGAAGTAAAGTCTTGAACCAATCATCTCCTCCCGCCAGGTGCCCGGGTTAAACACAGGGCTGTGGTTGGGAAATGGGCTGAAAACCTCATTAATCATTCAGTGGATAAAACTGAACTGTGTGTTTTCACCAGTGAATTCACTTTGGAGATAACAGATCGGGCGTCCACTGCAGTGAACACTCAGCTACATTATAAACAAGAAGCCGAAGCACACGCTGGAAAATCAAAAACTGTTCAGCTAGAAATGGATGACTTGGTTTTAAAGATCTGCACCTGCTCAGTTAACACCCAGGTCGTGGTGGTGGTCTCCTCCCTTCTCCTCCTGCACACCTCTCCCATTCAGTTTCAGGTTATCTATAATGAATGAGATGTGTGGGAGAGACACTGCACATATTAATAAAGTGTCTGAATGACCAGGATGAAGGGAGAAGAGGCTGCAGCCGAACACACAGCGAGTGTTTCCTGTCAGGTTGAAACCAGCTGAGTTCTGTGAATAAATAAAAGACTAAATCAAATCAAGTGAGTATCATATTGGAGACATAAAGAGCAGCGTCATCTGTGATTAGATGTTTATTTTATTCATGAAGCCTTTGAACCGTCACAAAGAAAATACAAATCTGAGGGAGATGATTATGGCCCCGACAAGTGAGTCCTGCTCCGTGCTCTCCATCCATCCA
>OOFC01028810.1:0-16538 GCA_900323345.1 Pseudochromis fuscus | reverse complement strand
CTGCAGACGCGGGGTTAAGTTAGTCTAGATCATATCTGCGAGCGAAGGTCTCGGAAGCACGGAGGAGCAGCATATTTCAGTGGCAGGCCGGTTGCAGATAAAGCTAATAACACCAGGCACAGAACAAATCGCAGCAGCCCCCCCCGATCAGGCTGCAGACGAGGAAATGTGAAGGAATGTGTGTGCTTTTCAACGCTCCCAGTGTGATCCCATCAAAACCAAAACAGCTACCAGTGTCGGGGCCTTTGCTGAGCTCGTCTTCTCCCGCCTCCGGGTTCACGGCACCATTTTTAAATATGATGATTAATTTAGATCAGATGATAATGGACTCGCACAACAAAGAATGACAAGAATCCTCCGCCCTGTCCAGGGGGTGAAAACTGGCAGCTGCTTACAATACTTTTCGTCTTTTTTTTTAAATCAAGTATGCAGTTAAAAATAAGAAGGAATTTGTTCAGCTTTAAATCTGCCAGTCTTCACTTCTCTATCTGCTGTAGTGCAGCTGGTCTCGCTCACGCTCCCGAGGGATTCACACTCGGTAGCAGAAGAATTTTTACCGTCGTGCTAAGTTAGTGATTTTATTGTTTATTTGAGCAATACAAATTCAAAGCAGAAAAGTGGAATGACAGATATTGGGCGCGTGATATATTCGGTCAAAACCATAAAACATGTCGTGGCAGACTCTGAGGCCAGACGTGTGAAAGACTTGAGGCAGTTTGGTTTAGATGCTGAAGTTCAGATGTCATCTAATTCAACCAAAAATGTAATAAAAGTCAGAAAAACAGCTGAAAACAGTGGAGCTAAATTTAGTTAAATTTCTACTAATGTCCGAGCGCTGTGTGGTCATACACGCCGCCACCTTGCTACTGTTTTGCCCGCAGCAAAGTTCATGAATTCCACAGAAGGATTATCTAGATGAAGCTCAGCACGGAAGTGACTGTGCAGCTACACTGCAGCACAACAGTGATTTCTGTGAAGTGATACGCCCACTCAGAGACGCTGGAGTCTGTAAGAGTCTATCCCCGTCTCTAAATTGCCTTTTTTGGTGAAGTGGAGGATTCAGGCTATAAGGAAATAAGAATAGAGACAAATTGAAAAAGAAAATTTCAGTTTATTTCTAAAAAAAATTTTTACTTTGTTGCCTTCAGTCACTAACCAAACTATAGCTGTTTTAGGTTGTAAGTAAACAACATTAACTAATAATTAACTAAGTAGCTTCTTACTACTTAATTTGTTTACGTATCATTTTTACAAGTAGAGTTGATTCAGGGAAACTGGACAGAAAATGTTGAAGAGTAACTGAAGAATATGTTTTTACCTCCACCTGTGTTTGTTTCTTAGCAACAATATAATATCTGTTATGTAATGTGCACGTTTTAACAAGGGGGTGTTGCTATTTCACCACAAGAGGGCGACAGTGTTCAGTCTACAGGATCGGTACAGATGGATTATGCCTTGGTGGAGGTTTGTGCTCTCTGAGTGTTGTCTGAATGAGTCTGAATGAACCCAGTGTTGGGTTCACTGTGAATGTAACAGGGAGGAACGTTGGCTTGTGTAGTGAATGTGTAAAGCTGCATTCAATGCAAAGTGAATTTCTCACACGATGCAGTTGAGAGTAAATGCAAAGATGCTAATTCACATCTGCATGATCTGAAAAGGTTCACGTCAGCCAATCAGCATTGAGATTCCCTGATGTCAGAAATGTAGGCAACTCTGTACTGGGATACATCCAAAGAGACGACTTTTTACCAAAACAAGGTAAAGTATTTGCGATCTCGTTGATTGTTGATGGTGGATGTGATCGTTGTGTTTTCCGGACGGAGTACTCCTATTGGCTGTTGATGGCAAATGTTTGCATGTGATGAGATCTTTTCACACTTGGCGTTAAAACAGCAAAAGACTGAGAACAGGAAAATTGTTTTGTTGTATTTATATTGTTAATGTGTCATTGAAAATGTTTTTTCTTCACCCACAAAGTTGGTTTTAAAACCTGTTGTATTTGCAACAAATCGTTGTATTTAATGTTTAAAATTAACTTAAATCACAATGGTTAAAGAGCTCAATCAACAGTAGGATTTGGTGCTACTTTAAGCACCAGAGGAATCAGACCAAGCAGTACTGGCTCAGCACAGGTATTAATAACCAGTAATAACTGTTGTGAGCCAGTACTGCTCGTTCTGATTCTCTACAAAGTCGACTTTAACCTGCGGTCACAATGACCTGAATCCTTTTCCACTATTAACGTTGCATCCTTCAGTATGTTTTGATTGTATGTACCCACTAAAATTTGTTATGTAATCGCAGTTTTATGAACTGGCGGAAGAATCATAGGAAATCTCGCTCTGTAAATTAATTGGCACGTTTGTTTCTTTACACTTTCAGACTTTCCGTCAGCGTTGCAGCCACGAGTTACCATCAGATAATTAGTTATATTATTACACCATTAAGGCATCACTAAATAGCTGCAGCGGGAAGGTACTATTGGCAGTTCAACGCCGATTTTCACGCTCCTCTGTGGATAAATGGCAGAAATCAAATCCAACGATAACTTTTCACGCTCCCACTGATTAAGAAAATAGATAAAAAAAACAATCTCACTTTTAAATGAATGACTTGCGTAACTGTGCCCGTATTATATCATCCTCCGGGAGTAACTGAGATCTCTTCAGCTCTTTGCGCTTCACACACAACTTGCGTAACAGTTAAATGTGCCATCTTTTAACACCGTTTTCTATACTTCTCACACAACCGTAAATCATCCAAATGAACTTATACTGTACAGCCATTCATAACATAAACTGGGCCTTGAAAGCCTCCTCATGAGGAAGATTAATTTGTCCAACATCTATAAGAAATAACCAAATGCCAGGTGTAACAGCGTAGCCAAGTCATCCATTAAATGCAGTGTGTTTCAAACAATCCACCAAAGGGTTCAAGAGGCTGCACAAATTGGGTGATTTACACAAAGCTATCAGGTGTCCACATGCTACTGTGGGACATACAGTAAACAAACTATTTAGCCAAAATAGCACGTCCATTCATATGTGGCGAGAAGGTGATTGTTATGTAATCTATCAGAGTGTGTAAATATTACATAACGAGGAAGGGGTCGAGGTTTTGGTACGTACACTCCTGAGATGAACCAGATGCCGGCTCATTTAGTCTCAGGAACGAACACACTGGATTCATTGAGCGGCGAGGAGGTTCCTGGTATCCCATCCACAGGGCCTGTGTTTGTGGGAGTGTGTGGTTTGCATCTCCACAGAGCGCCAAAGAAGATTCCTCAAATTTACCAACTGAGTGCACTTTGTCGTGTGGCTCTCTGTAATTATCTCATCGGGATGTGTTTTGGAAGTTGAAGATCATCATAACGTCAATGAAGAGTTTTCTCTCTCGCACGGTGTCCAGTACAAACAACATACTAAAGACCAGAAGTTCTGTGTAGCAGATGGACCACAAACCGAGTGGACTCAAGTTGGTTTGCGGACTTGTATTTTGAAGACAGGAGTTTGAATGTTGCCATGTCAGATTTTGGTGACCATATTTGGATGTGACATGAGGAAAGAGGAGGCAGGTCTGACCCTTGAACCCGAGCACACTGCCCAATGTGCATTAGACTCACCAGTGAATGAAGTAAATCATTGGAGACCAGATCTGTCAATCAAACTGACCACGCCCCTAAATCTTCCTCTTTTTGAAGCCTAATATCTCCTAAAGTGTGATATTATTTTACCATTATGGTATAGAGCGATCAGATGTTACCCTTGTGGGTACTATCTAATAGCTAACACATTAAGGACATATCAGTCTATTGCTTCATACACAACATTGCTTATTAACTTTGTACTTTTGTACCCTGCTTTTGTCATTGAAAACACTGCACTTTAAATATACTGTAAAAGGTATACTCTACCTCCTTACACTTTTGCACTTAAATAGTTGGACTGAAATGAAGAAGTTGCACAAACATTTCTATGTAACGTAAATGTAAATATTGTGTACTGTTTTATTAATGCAAATTGTTATTTATTTTTTGTTTTAGATTGGAATGTATTTTATTATGTATTAAGGAGTACAGATGGAAATTAGCAGGATGCTAAATCTAGTGCAGCCATCTTTAATGTAACTGCACGCTGTCCTTGTTCTTCAAATAAACTAAACTAACTAAACTCATGATGAAATGTTTTTCAGGTGTTTCACCAGATCACTGAGAAGAAGAGTCGACTTTAACTAATGACATCATAATGACTTGTGGGGGAAAAAAAATCATGATTGAAAATGAGGATTTTTGAATGGAGGACAATTGGAGGCAGCATCTAGTGGCCACTGGTGGTATTGCACTTTTTTGCACTTCCACATTGGCTTCACTTTTGAGACCCCGTGACTTTGTCTATTTCTTATATACAGTCAATATTCACAACCATTATTTGAGACAATACATCAATGAAAAAAACCCTCTTTAATGGAATTGCACAACCAATAGAAATCTGTGACAATGGACTCCCACCAGACAGTGTTTTGTCACATGTCAAAGTAATCGTAATTATGGCTTTATCTACAATATTGTAAAATTCTAATGTTAAAACGTAAACCTCAATGCGGTTGAAATGTGTATGGAGTCATAGTATGTGGTAGCATTAAATGGAAATAGTGTACCAGTATTATTCTTATACTTGCAAAAGACCCTTTTACATTGTATGTCCAGATTCAGATTCATATCCATTTGCATTAAACTATAAATATGAACTGCAGTACAGTAGTGACCCATTTAAAAGTCAATTCAAACTCTCCTGTTGTTTTCGAAGAGGCCTGCGTCATTAAATCTCCTTTAATCACAGAGACGGATTCAGTTTGTGTAAAGCAGCAGGTGACACAATGAAATGTGATACCATCAGAGTTAAATGTCTGAAGGATAAACTGATGCTTCTGTATTTATTTAAGGAGGTAATACAATCCAGTAGTAGCTCTCAGGTTGTTACCCAGCAGCCGCTCTTTGGTGCACATGCAGGGAACGTGCTCCATGAGGACAGTTAATTGCAGGTCTAAACAGAAGTCAGCTGATAGTGATGGCTAACACATGGAGAAACAGACTGTGAGCTGTGTGTGTTGGTACAGTTAATGAGTTCAGAGACCTTACGCAAGAATACTGTTTATCTCTGTTGTATGTCAAGCTCTGTCTTGACTGTCACCGATTTGTTGATGATATACCAGCGTGATGCCGACGGTCGTCCTTGATGGCACGTTTATTGTTCACCTTACATCAACGAGTGCAGCACAGAATCATAATGAGACTCCCTAATGCCAAGCACAAGGGTAATACTACAGTCCACTTCCTGGTAAATCCAGCTTCCCCTTCATGATTGATTCCTACTCTGGCAAAAATCCAGTTTCAAACCAGAAGCTTTAAAATCTCCCTCCTTTGGGCAGAATGTCATCTGTTTCAATCTGCTGCAGGACCAACATCAATGATGGCCGTAAATCTCCCGAGCTTCCCTCAGTTCTGTTTTGTGCCCTTTTCAAAGTTATATCTCTGTAAAGCTTCTTTGCTCCGAGACAGGCTCACATATGATGTGACTTTCCCTCCCACCGAGAGGCCCTGCGCTCTGGGGTCTTGGGAATGGGGAGCAGATGCTGGAGGGAACATCAGGTACTAGACAACCTGGGGGCGGGGCAAGACCAAGCCGCCACCTCTCAGACAAACAACACTTCCTCGTGTCTCTGATACTGTTTACATTTGGGCGACTTATGTAAGAGGTCTTTTGATTTAAATTAGCAAAGAAATAACTCTGTATTAGCAAAGTGTTTGGAGATGTGAGGAGCATTTTAGCTACTTTCATTCAAACTTTTTCAAGCCGGAACAGGAAGTAGATTTCTTATATTGTAATAAACTCATCATATGATACTTTTTTAATCCCATACTGAACGTTTTTCAAGGCAACATATAGTGCATAACTTCACATGCAATATAGACACTAACTGAATGAAATTGAATGTAATGCATTGGACAGTAAGCTGTAATTGTAAATGGTAAATGGACTACATTTATATAGCGCATTTTTGACCTAAGCTAGGTCCCAAAGTGCTTTACAAGGCAACTCATTCACACACACACACCAATGGCTACTGAGCTGCCATGCAAGGCGCTAGCCACCATTGGGAGCAACTTAAGGTTCAGTGTCTTTCCCAAGGACACTTCGACATGTGGAACCCACAACCTTACGATTCATAATAGTAATATAGTAAAGTTGGTGGAGACCAAACCAGAGGAAAAAGGAACATTGATGTTGCATGTTTTTGCTAATGCGTTAAACACAGAACTACCCTGACCACAAAAATATCATTTATTTCAAATAGCTTTCAATGTTCAATCATTTACTGGGCAGTGTCCTCAGGTTTAAAGGTCAAGCCCACCTCCTCACTCCCACCCTTCATATCCAAATATGGTCACTTCTGGCTCCAAAAAACCAACATGGCCACGTTCAAATACCAAACTCCTGGTTTACAAATGCAAGTCCACAAACAATGGGTGATGTCACATTAGCTTTCTCCAGTCTATATACAGTCTATGGGCTGATTGCTACATTGTGGAAAAACTTCTGATCTCAGTACATTTCTGAGAGATAGGTACTAGTCAAGGAACAAAGTATGACATCATTTTTAGCAAGATAAGAGAATGAGATTCTGTCTGAAATGACAGTCACATCCAGGATGGTAATGTCTACAATTTTAGACAGACTTGTGGAGATCAGACAGTCTGTACGGTTTGTGCTCTCTGAATGCTTTCTAGTTTTTCTACACTATCTCGCTTTTGATGCGTCATTTAAGGCTAACATGTATCATCTCATTAGGAACTCTCCGTTCAGTGTTGGTGACATAAATGCATTAAAAGAGTTGAATTGGGTACCACCATTAACCTTTACCGTCAAATTGTCCCATTGACCACTCGAGGTACAAAGGGCCCACAGACTACCATTCATACTGTACCTATGTGTTTCTGAAATTTGACCAGTCATGGTTAATACAGTTTAACAGCCATCTTCAAAATTATTATTTCTCAGAAAAAGTCTTTGTAAGTCACCTCAGGTAACGTGATCCATGTTTGTGTTTGCATTATTGGCATTCCTCTGTGACTTTCACTTATGTCAGTGTTTCACACCACCGACCTCCACACAAGTCGCATTGTACCCCGTCCCACCCCGACCAGAGGCAGCTGCTGTGATGCAAGGGTGACTTTGTCAAACTGATAAGATTTATGTCTTCAACAGAGGTGGGTGGGGAGTTTCTTCGGCTAAAGCGCTGCTGTCCAAATGTTTGTATGTCAGTGTGTTTTTCCAGCATTTGAGATTAGATACTCTCAGATCTGCCGCTCATCTGCACAGTTTTTCCTGCCTCCGATGCCAAGATATTACACAATATAGCGTTCCTGCAGCGATTGACACACTTCAAGGCCTGACTAAAATATTCCGTTAAAACAGCATGAAATCTGCATATGTACAGACACCTGCACAATGACCACATGCATTTTTAACACAGCTTTAAAAAATAACAGAAGTAAACCTTCCCTGTTTTTCATCCGGCAGTGTTTTCCATGGCCTGCTGTGATAAGCCACTGGGGTTTCAATGACTGTGATCTGGACCCAGAAAGCTGAGAGCAGTGAAGTCATTATTAAGCCTCCAGAAGAGCCAAAAGTCTAATTCATTCACCAGCCAGCAGGCTCGGTGGCTCAGTCAAACCAAAGCATGTCGAAAGCAAACCAAAGGACACTCTGAGGTCTCATCCTCTATGCATTCAAATAAAACCCTTGTTTTTCAGCATGTGTTATACAAGACTGTGACCTGCTACGACGCTTCTTTGCTCAGATGCAAAGTGCAGCTGTTTTACTAGCAGGGAGCAGGATGTTAAAAGGGTGTAAGGAGGATTACATCATGCTGATTGTTAAACAAGTTGAGAATTTGGCCCCGACTTACAAGCTAGCTTATTCGCATAAGCTAGACAGCGAGGAGCAAGGAGTCACAACATTATTTAAAACAAACCTCGACAAAGACACGTCTCTTCTGAAACAGATAATGTGGTAATAAAACTTTCTCCCAAAATATAACTACATAAAATAACTTAGGATGAGATAAGATAAGATAAACTAGAAAGCACGCACACAAACATCCGTCAAGGCATAATCCATGTCCGATCGCCACAAATCATCTCAGATTGGTGACATTGTCGTGTGTGTAGATTTTCAACAAATTCCATTAACCTGTAAACACCTAGCATATCGCCGGCGATACAGAGTGACTAGCATAAACCAACGTACCATAATTCCTCGGCCATTTGCGCTAGCAACGTGATTCCAGCTGATTCTGAAAGCCGACAAGTGGAGCGTTTTGTATATATTACATACATTACGGCAGTAATGCAGGGGAAAATTCTGTATCGGCTGGAATCACGCCGCTAGCGCAAATGGTCAAGGAAATACAGTGATTTGATTGACACACATCACTTTCTGTCAGCAGGTAAATGTTCGGGGTTAAAGGGTTAAGTTGTGACAAAGAAGAATTTTACCCAAAGTGTACAAACAATGGGGATTTTCTGGGGTGTCTGGACTTTTCGCGATTGAATCATTTATATCCATTTGGTAGTTTTTGCGTATTGTTGCTAACAAGCAAGTGAACAAACTAACTAATGAGCGAAAACATATAATCCTTGGTCCAAGATGTCATAAACATTTTAAGGCTATTTTTTTCAACATCCATCATAACTTGACAACTGAAAGTAGGTTCAAATCTTCCACATGGTCAGTACAGCTATAATGTAATTAAAGGAGAGATGTTCATGTTTTGACCATATTATTAGAAATAACTGGATTAACAGGAACATGCATGATGAAAATAATGATCCCCATTGACTAATTAGTTGATAAACATTTAACAATGTGGTGAAGATGCACAGATTTTTGAATGTGTTTTAATGTTCACTCAAAACACTGGAGTCCTCTTCTCTGGTTAGGTAACTGAAGGGATGGGACTGTTTGCGACGACGTGATTGGCTGCTCAGAGCCGCTCCTTTCACAACTTGAACTTTAAAAGGCCGAAGGTCAACATTTTGTTGGGTTGAGACCGAAATCCAATCATCATAAATTCTGCAAATAACACCTCATTAGCGACAGTTCGCCAGCACGAATCAGCGGACCTCCTCCGGGCAAACACAGAAGCTGCGAGGCAAAGCGTGTCGCCGGGTTTCACTCTCTGTGATCTCTCTTGATATTTTATGAGTGATGAGTGCGGAGCAGCTTTTGACAGCATGATGACGGCTGCAGTGTGCCAGGGTAATGAGACGCCGGGTGGTCCACACCCTCCGCCGTCCCATGGTGGCTCATTAGTGATCGTTTTCCAATGACTCTCTGGGTTTATTGTAGAACGTCTGATAAAATAACTACACTGGATGTTTTGACGAAACAAAGCTTTGGAGCCAAAGAGTGACACGATACAAAGACCGGCCAGAGTGACTTTCTCCTCGAGGTGGCCGTAAAATGCATGAATAAGGACTCGTTGGCACAGTGTGAACGTGTATTTTTATTTTTTACTGTGGGAAAGTTTTTTTGATAATTATGAATTCTTCGTTTATTGCCACCATTTTTATCTTTTTCTTTCAGCCTCAGTCAAACACTCTGTGGGAAAATGCTGTTTATTGTTTAGATGTGGAGGAAGGGAGGGCGTTCATTGAGTCACAAGCACGCTCGTAAAAAATGTGTGTGTGTGTTGCATGCCTCGGACATGTGCGCACAGTGTGTTTATGTGTGCGATGGGATCTCCTCAGACCGAGGGCGGCGAGACTCGGCCATTGACGGCAGAACAGTTTGGCTCCCAATATTGACAAAGTGTTACGTCATGTGTTCTCGGGGTCAGACCTCACAAAACCCTGGAGCTCCTTTAAAACCCCAAAATAGACCAGGACTGCATTCCTGTCTCCCTCTTCGAGACACACAAGCGAGACACAACAGTGTTTTCAGGGAGTAGTCAAAGAAACACTGCTAGTGTCTTATCTCTGCTAATATTTGTCACCATTGTCGAAGATGAACACACTGGGATTAATTTAAGTAGGTGCAATTATTATTATTTAAATGATGATTAGCATAAAAAGCTAATGAGTATATTTCAGGACATCTGAAGTGTTTTTTTTATACAATTAAATTTGCATACTCTACAAGATTGGATGTTTTACGTAACACCTCTCCTTGTACTCTGATACCTTCCTGTGGTCATTTAATGTTATGTAAGCGCAATTTACCAACGGGGAAATCCCATTCACATTATGTGGGCTTTTAATATCTTCAACCTTGCATCACAAATTGCAGAACCTTGTCTACAAAAGTTGTTAACACAGCAGCAAATTCACCAATGCCAGCAGTCGGATTTAGTTTGAGAGGCTAATTGTGCTTGAAAATCCCCGTTTTCACCCATGATATTTATAAAGGTGTTCAACTCAAAATTATGCAATAATGTGTTATGGAGGAGTATGAAATTGAAAGAATAGTAAAGTGATTAATGCAAAATATTTTCATCCATTTCTAGCAATTTAAAGACATTTACTGTATTTTCCGGACTAAGCCACTATTGAATTTATTCGAACAGTTTCAAGTGGTCTGATGTGACGACGCTAAATGTATCGGCGGCGCGGAGCTTGCTAGCTTGTAAAAAGCTAACGAGCTTTGTGCCGCCAATACATGAGACACACCGGTGTTTAAGCTGCAGGGTTCAAAGCGTCGGAAAAAAGTAGCGGCTTATAGTCCGGAAAATGCGGTAAGTTAGTGCACAAACAGGTTCCTTCTCACATGTGTTTGTCGTGCGTTAACTTAGACCCTGTTTACACTTGGTTTTAAAATGTGCCTCGAGGATCACAAGGGGACAGCTGAGACACATCTTTGTTCACACATGTAATTAACATGTGTCTCCAAACTGTCCTGCTTACCACTTGTGTTCTGATGTCACTACTACAACAGGAGCTGTGCAGTAGTGACAAGGCAAAAACATTAAAGAGCTATTCACTCACTCGTACCACAACCACAAACTCCTCTCCGTTGTTTTTCCAAATGAAATGTGGCCACATGCGTCCCACACCACCTTCACATGAGGTTTGAGTGATTGAATCTCACTGCATCTTGGTGGTCGTTAACACTTGTATTTATCACCTTGAGACTCATGTTAAAACCAAGTGTAATCAGGGTCTAAAAGGCACCACCTACTGTATTTACCTGATACAAATACCTCATAAAGCAGCTGTTGTGCCACTGCCCCAGTCTGATGTGCTCACAGCTTCTTCTCTGACTCATGATGACTAATGGTGTGTCTCCCACTGCAGACCTACCTTAAACTGATTAAAAAGCAACAGAAGGAGCTCAACGCTTTAAAGAAGAAACACTCAAAGGTGGGTGATTGTTTTAGTGCGGACCTGTGTGTTGGTAATTCAAAAAGGCTGCAGGCATTGATGCTCAGAGGGACAGAGAGAGAGCCAAAGGGTGGGGGGCGGGGCGGTTCCTCCTTTCATCTTCCACTGACCACTGCTTCATGATTGTATACTCTGCACACACACACACACACAGATGCAGCTACATGATTCATGCTTTTTAAGAAATTAGACTTGTAAAGTGCCTTTGAACACAGCTCACCATAGAGACTACGACGGGTGCGTGCTCATTCATAGTGGCTGATTAATTATCACAGTATTAAGTCCTATTGCGTAACACATGTGTATTAGTACCATCAGGACCCATCTGCTGACTGAATACAGATATGTGCTGGCTCATTCATCAGTGCAGACAACAACAACAACACATGAATATATTTGAATCTCACACAGTCACAGTTGTGTAATGCTGCTGATTGTTTTGCTGATTTTAAAATTGATACAGGTGACAACTGCACTTAAGTGATGCATGTTTTCTGTTTGCTGATAGGATCAAAACATAATGCAGAAAGCCCACTGTACCCAGGTGGACAAGATGGTGTCCCTGCATGATAAGGAGAAGACAACTATGGAGAAACTACTAGAGAAAGCCATCAAGAAACGAGGGTAACAAACATGTACCACATTGTGTGAACAACCTCATGGGGCTGCACTACACAAGTGTGCTTATGTTTGTTTCTATCTGTACTGATCATAGACTGTATATAGAAATGGACGAAGCAACTGGGCCTCAAATAAGACCCCAATGGTGAAGTGCCAAAAAAATGCAATACTCTCCATGGCCATTAGAGGCGTCAAAATACTCAGTCAATACATTTTTTCCACAAGTCCTTCTGATGTCATTAGCTAAAGCTTAAGTAGATATTAGACTTCAAATAGGGGAATATTTAGGGGCGTGGTCAGGTTGATTGACAGGTTTCATCTCTAATGAACCAATGTGGATAAGACTTGACTTCAGTGCTGGTCTCAAGGGTCAGACCCGCCTCCTCACTCGTCCCCTCATGTCTAAATATGGTCATTTCTGGCTCCACATTCAAATCCCAAACTCCTGGTATCAGAATGTGAGTGCAGGAACCAACAGGTGACATCATGTTAGCTTCGTCTGTTCTATATACAGTCCACTGATGGAACCAAACAGCATGAAGTGTCTAACTTTGAGAAGACATGTGGACGTCTCTTTGTTTGAGCTCCATTAAATGAACATTTCATTTCTGTCTCCAGTGGTAAATAGAAAACCCTACAGGTGTAACTCATCCTCAAACACAAACCAGGAGGACCAGTGCACCAACTTCCTGCTTTTCCACATGAAACCAGTTCAGCTAAATTGCACCATTATGTTTTTTTTCTTTACAGTGAAAACAACTGCCAGGAGCTGAAGAAGGAGACAGAAGATAAGATCCAGACACTAGTCGCCGATCATAAAGCCAAGGTAACACCAAACCAACACAATGGGATGAGCTGTGGGGATGACATGTGGCTTGGTAATAAATAACTGTGTGTGTGTGTGCAGGTAAAGGACATCACAGCACAGCACACTAAAGAGTGGTCAGAGCTGATCAGTAGTCACAGCAGTGAGGAGCAGGAGATGAAAGACAGCCACGTCACACAGCAGTGTGAACACCTCAAGAAACTCCTGACCACCGTCCAGGAGCAGCAGACCATGCAGCTCAAGCTCATTCATGAACGGTGAGACACACACACACACCTTTCACCCTGACGTAGACACACACAGATACAGACAAATACACAAAAGGACCTGGATATGATCAGTTAATGCAGCTGGAAGATACAGTGGTAGTGTTTGTGTGAAAGCTGGTGGAGGTTGTGTTTCCTACATGTGGCTGCTTGTTCCAACGTTCAGGCAGAGCAAAGAGATGCGTGCAAACCAGGCCAAGATGTCCATGGAAAACAGTAAAGCCATCAGCCAGGACAAGACCATCAAAAACAAGGCAGAGCGAGAGAGGTCAGTATCACATGTGCTGTCATTACTCAGCAACACAACACAAACCGAGACAATCGCTGTGCAATGATTTGTTTACGCCGTGTGTGTTTTGTGCCATTCTGAAGGAGAGTGCGCGAGTTAAACAGCAGCAACACTAAGAAGTTCCTGGACGAGAGAAAGCGGGTAAGTTATTAACTATTTATTTAGATTACAAGGATTAGAAAATACACCAGGGATTCTTCCATTTTAGCCCCTGTACAAGTTACTGCACCACTGGCAGACAAATATATTAGAACATAATTTATTGTGTAAAAATTATAAAACTGTAATCTTACCCATACTGATTAAGTTTTGCTTTTCTAACAGTGGTCATAACAAAAATAATATATGAAATATTGCAGATGTATCCAGGGCAGACAGGTTAAAGGGGGTTGGCAGAACAAATAGAGAATTTGATGAGTACTGCAGTAAATCTCTCTTATTAGTATGTCTGTGTGGCTGTGAATGAGTTAATAACTGTTATTATGAATGAATCTCTCCATTATTATATTAAATATGGTCTGAAGTGTTTGGGGAGTACAAATCTCCACCCAGATATAATCCAGCTGTACTGATGCTATAGACTGAACACTGCTGCCCTCTTGTGGTGAAACAGCAGCACTATCTTGTTAAAATGTCAGTCTATTATTTTAGATGGGGATATTTTGGGACATGAATTCATCCTCTGATCATGTCCAAAATGTTTGGTTTCTTGGGTAAAATCATCAACATCTGTTCAGTAGTTTTTCCATCATGTTCATCAACAGACAAACAGCCTCAAACATGTGGTTGGAGAGGAGTTAAAACTTTTGATTATTGTGATTTATTCCACAAAACTAAAACAAATTCAACACTCACCCTAAGCTGAACCCTGTAACCTCGATGCCACAGTGTTTGTTTCACTGTTATTTGCAGTTTGGATGTCACTATGAATTTCTGGTGTGTGTCTGCAGCTGGCCATGAAGCATCAGAAGGAGATGGAGCAGCTAGAGAAAAACCAGAGGGAACAGTTGGAGAAGCTGGAGAAGTTCAATGAGCAGGTACAACAATGAATGAAAGACAATCCAGTTTAATTACATAACATGACTTGCCTGTTACCGTCTGAACTGTTAAAATGTTTTATAAGACCCACTTCATGCACAAACCAGAACATCTCTCACTCTGTGGACCTTCCTGCTCTGCTGGCTTTGCGAGTGTAAATCAAACTGGACTCTGAATGTTTCCTTCCCTGGATAGTGACTGCACTGTGTATCACTTGTGGTGTAAACTGTATTTAGTTTTGTGGGAAGTCTTCCATAAAGCTGGCGTCAGAAGTGCCTGAAGCGACTCTAAATACAAACAATGCTGATCACTAAGAATAAACACATATAAATATGAGTCGTATTTCTTCTTACTTCAAAGCCACGGCGCACTGCTCTGTACCAGACTTGTTTAATAAACCATATCTCTCAGGCCTACACTGTTAAAGTCAGAAATATAGTATTGTTCAGTGTCTCTGAAGGTGTCATGTCCCCATCTCTGCATTTTGTTTTGTCATCTCTCACAGTACCTGTACATGTGTTACATGTATGCACATTTTCTTTTGTTTTTAATATGATTTGCTTCTTCCGGCACAGCTTTTGAAATCACATCATGCAAACAAACAGGTTCAAGGTAGGCATCTCCATCTCCCTCGACTCTACCTCTGATACCACCCTCTGTCTCTGCATCAATTAGTCATCATGTCTCCCTCCATGTCTTTCTACCTCTCTGTCATAGTACGTGTTTTTCATCACTTCAGTTTTTGTCTGTATTCAAATAACCGTGATACTGAGGTACTGAAGTGGCTCACCACTGAGTAAAGCAGGGAAACAGCACATGGCAGACGTGCCTTTAAAGATACCGCACTGTTTCAAAGAGAAAGTGATTCTTTCTTTCCTCTTTGTAGTAAAACTCCACTCCCACAGTTTTAGTCTGCGGCTCTTGAGGTCTCAGGGTTGCCAACTAGCAGCTTGAGTCATTTATCACTGTGACTCACCAGATATTACTAAGCAAAAACAGCCAGCTCACAACCTGGCCCACTGTGCTTTCAGTCCAGCTCATAATCATTTGCTTTCACGGTGTGTAACAGTGTCCCGCTGCATTTTGTAGCAACCCTCGCTCCGACTAAGCATGTGGTTTACTTTAAAATAATCATTTAAAATACTCAATGAGAATTCTTAGAGGTGACTTTCAGAACTTATACTGAATATATTGTAAATGACAGAAGGACGTGTTGGAAACCATAGACTCTGTGTAGAATGGATGAAGCTGATGTGGAGTCACGATGTTTGTGGACGGGAGTTTGACACTTGAACCATGTGAAGAGAGTGAGGAGGAGGAGGAGGGTCTGACCCTTGAACCTCAGGATGTTATCCAGTGTATATAGACTGGAGTTCAGGTCGAGTCTCATTGGAAACAAAAAAAAATCTTCCTCTTTTTGAAGCCTAGTATCTACTTAATGATCAAATGATTTCCAGATGAACCATCAGATCACCAATGAGAGGCATTACCTTCAGCTCATGACATCAGAATGACTTGTGGAAAAATGGATTGAGTATTTCAGGATTGAAAATGATGATTTTTTAAATAAAGTCAGTTGGAGTCAGAGTTTTCAGAGCCAGCACCTACTGTCTGTTGAGAGTATTGCACTTTTTTCCACTTCCACATTGGAGACCCGGTTGCTTCATCCATCTCTACACACAGTCTGTGCTGGAAACTGAACTTGGTGACAACAGATGGATGGATGCTGTGCTACATGTGTAAACTGAGGATTAGTTTTTCGTGTCCGTGTGTGTGTTTCTAACTGTTTGCTGTCTTTTGGAAAGGCCAAGGACATGCAGCAGATGGTGAAGTTGGAGGAGGAGATGGACCGCAGACCTGCCACGGTGGTGTGAGCGACTGAGAGCGAGACACAACCGCACACACACGTACACACACAGACACACACACGCAGGTGCAGAAACACTCCACCACAGAAAAGCCCTCTACGATCCAGAGACGAAAATCCTGACTACATCACCGTCTGTCACTTTGTGTTCACTCACAAACACACACACACACACACCACCTCCCCCTGCA
>OOFC01028806.1:0-31714 GCA_900323345.1 Pseudochromis fuscus | reverse complement strand
AAAAATGTGGCGATACAGCTGATTGTTCATGTTCAAGCTGTTTTTATTGGACTTAGCAACTTTCCTTCCTGTGGTCTGAGTAAAGACTGTGTGTGTGTGTGTGTGTGTGTGTGTGTGTGTGTGTGTGTGTGTGTGTGTGTGTGTGTGTGTGTCCTCCCACTGTCAGACACAGGAGAGGCAGAGTTATGGTCCAAAGATGCTTTGATGGTTCAGAGAATATTTACCAAATATACCTTGATGCTTTGGTTGTTATGTGTTCAGTTGTATGTTACATGTTTGTGATACTTGTTTTAAGTAAAAGTTGGTCACATGGGTTTTTAAAGGCGTGTCCAAACTTTTGACTGGTAGTGTGTTTTATTATTTTTTATAGTTTAATTTGTGAAGGTTTTTCATGCTAGAGGTTGATGTTTGTGACGTAGACTGAAACAACAGTAAGAAGACTTTACAGAGGAGATTTCCAGCTTCCTAACGCTGCTGTGTGTGTGTGTGCGTGTGTGCGTGTGCGTGTGTGTTCAGGTCCTCTGATGGATTACCTCCCCACCTGGCAGAAGATCTACTTCTACAACTGGGGATAAAAACAAAACCTGCAGACTTGTGACCAGATCCTGGAGTTAAAACAGGGCGAGCTGTCAGACCGTTAGTACCACGCTCAGGCCGACACTCCCACAGAGACACTTTAATTCCCAACAAAATCAGATGAAATGATGTGGAAGTGAAATGAATGTCACAAATGAACTGACCTGATCGCTATGACTCGTTCGTGAATCAACCCTTTGATTCTGTAGAAACACTACAGTTTGTCAGTTGGGGGCAAGGTGAAGAACCTCATTCTGAGTGTGACAGTTTCCTGTGAATCTCCGTGAGCAGCGTCCTCGACCGTTTCTTTCTGCTCCTGCAGTGTTTTCTTTGTTGACCTTAAATCGAAGCAGTAATGGCCGACGAGCACTTCATTTTATTAATGCAGAAAGACCAGAAGATCGTGAGACAGCAGAGAGGTTTTCAATCTTTATTAACATACTGAATAAGTTTCTTTTTGTAGCCTACAAATAAATAGTTTTTCATCCTCTCAGTCCACATGTTGTTTTACTTTTTCTGGAGACTTCCTCATGAGTGGGAAACACACACAGGAAAAATATGACACTCTGATGTATCAAAGAAAATTACAAACCGCTTTCAAGAACCTCACAAACAGCTGAATATCAAGTCTGCCCAGAACAGCGAGGGGAATCATGAGCTAAAAACATCTGATGTTCACATTAGCTTTGTTGGATTTACTTGCATTTACATGGCAGTGAAATTTAGAGAAACACGGATATCTGGATGGTCAGTTCGAGGCTTTAGTGAAAAACTGAACATGTCAATGTAAACTGAAGATGTGAGGTACACGGAGGCAGACTTCAGATTCAACCTGCAGGAACAAAGTTAATTTAAAGGTTGTAAAGTGGAAGATGCATAGTCAACAACAGTATCATTGCTTCATGAGCTGGAACTCAGCAGTTCTGTCTGTCAAACTGTAAATAATGACACCTACTGGGTTTAATCCCTTCTTATTCCCTCACTGGAAACTTTCCCTGCACCTTGTTTGATATTTGTTGGATTCAGTCGGAGGTATCTGTGTCTGATGTCGTCGCTGCACAACCTGAAAATACCCTCAGCAGCCGGGACACCGAGTGATTGAGGACTCGCTCAGATAGAAATGCAAAGTTCCAAACTCACAATCTGTCTGAAATCAGTCAGTGCTGTGTGTAAAATTAAAAAAGAAAACAACAAACTCTACTGTGAGTGAGCAGCAGTGAGTCAAACATCGTGGGTTTTTGTCCAAATTAATGCTAAAAAATATATATACTGCAATTTTTTTCTCTTAAGATCACAATAAAACAAAAAAACAAGCAAGAAATACTCGATAATATTGAATCAAAGTCAACACTTTGATTTTCATGAATAAAGAATTAAAATATAGTAGAATTAACTCTGACATCATCTTGAAAATCTAAAGACCAAGAAAAACATCCGGACAGAAAAATTACAACAAAAAAACTCCTGGTTTAGAAAAAAAAGACTAGAACCTCTGAATGTTTCATTTATGAAAATAAAACTCAAGAGTCTAACTGAGAAGAAAATACTGTCTCACTCCTGGAAAACTGTCTGCAGGTGGAGGACGGGCGGGAAGGGCAGTTTATTTTCCCCATGCAATCCTTTCTGCTCCCTGTCTCACGTCCCGTCCCCTCCGTCCAAATGTCCGTCAGGAGGCCGGTCGGCTCTGCAGGCGTCCATTAGTACGTCTTCTCGCAGGTCAGCCGCTCAGTACGAGCCATAACGATCCTGAGGGGGAAACGTGTGTGAGCAACTGTTTGTCTACAAGTTCAGGATTGAGAGTTCAACTACTCTGACGTCCCACCTGGATCGTGTTCATTACGCCATTGGCGAGGACGGCCATTTTGCCTGCGACGGTCTTCACTCCCTGTTTGAACTGTGTGATGTCTGGACCAGAAGGCAGCACGCTATCGAAGCCTGAGGCCCGGGCTGGGAGGACAGGACAGTCAGTTCATGCACACACTACATGTAACAGATGGATGTAACCATAGCAACGTGGCCCGTTGGCTTGAAGCCAGGAATTTGCCATTTGGTTGGCGCCATCTTGGCTTTTTCGGACCCAGGAGTGGCCATATTTGGATATGAGGGTGGAGCTACTAAGCAGCGTGGGGGTGGGTGTAATGGAGCATCCAATCAAATCCATGCAATCATCCCAACTCTGTGGTCTAATACCTGCTTAATCATGAAATGATCATTGTCTGATGACATTAGAATGACGCTGAAAAGATTTATTGATTGAGGTTTTTGAAATAAAGTCTATTGGAGGGAGCTTCTAGTGGTCATTGGGGATATTACACTTGTTTATAATAACTGGACATGATGTGTCAGAAATCTACTACAATAAAAATGTAGTTAAAATAAAGCAGGTGTTACCTCCTTTCTGATCACCGCCCTCTCCAAACAGGTCAGCTGAACTGATGGAGGTGCTTCCAGACATGCTCTCCAGGCGAGTCTTTGCATCATACTGACCAAAAAACAAAGTAAAGTCAACAGAACAGCAGCAGCACTCAGCTCTCGTCCCAGGATTTACTGCTTCAGTTTTAAAAAAATCAGCGGTAATATGTAAGTGTTTGCTTCGTCACCTCGGCGCTGCTCTCCCGTCCAAAGAACATGTCGGAAGAGATCGCCTTCGCGTTGGCAAACTTCTGCCTGGCCTCGCTCGACTCTGAGACCGGAGCTGACACTTCGGCTTTTCTTCTGCTGGGGAGTCTGAAATGTAACCAACAAGAGCTCCGTTAAACCTGAGACCAGACCTGAGGGACTCACTACAAACAGCAGAGTGTGTTCCTGCCTGCAGGTACCTCTCTCCGATTGGCTGGATGCTGGAGATGGTGACTTCCTCTTTAGGGTCGTCCTTCTCCAGAGCCCAGGAGGTGGTGAAGGAGGCGGTTCCCCCGTCAGTGTCCCACCGGGATCCAAAGCTGTCTCCCACTGTGAACGGGTTGTCCTTATACCTGAAACATGAGACACAGTGTGGTCTGTGGTCAGAGGACAGAGACAAACGGCTGCACAGCTTCATTTAAACTGACAGCAGCCAGATAAATGAGTGGGAGTCATTCATACTTCGGGGGTCCAGAGGTGAAGCCTGGCTCATCAAACATGTCCAGTTTGGAGCGAGAAGAGGAGGACTTGGCGCCCACAGGTGTCTCCTGCTCGATCACCTGCATCTCTGACATCACTGAGTGAGACACGGCGCTGAAACAACAAACAAACACGTGATTAAACATGTTCTACATCTGTCGTTTCAACCTTGTGGCTCATGTTTGTGTTTGTGTTGTTACCTCCTGTTGCCGAAGCCCATGCCCAGCCTCTCGGCCTGCTCCCTCTTCTTTCCCTCCAGGTTCTGAATCTTCTTCTCCTCCATCTTCCTGTCGATCTCCAGCTCTTTATAGGCCAAACGCATGGAGGCCACGCTGCAGCGGCAACAGCACACACAGGTTTGAAACTCTCGTGACAACAGAAACATCAGAGGTCTTCTCAGGAGAGAGGATTATTGTGTACGTGTGTGTGTGTGTGTTTCTTACATGGACTCCTCAGCTTGTTTCTTGGCCTCAGCCGCCTGCTCCTCTCTCAGCTTCTCAGCCACTTGTGCTTGTTTCTCCACCTCTGAGAAACTCTTACTGCTAACCTTCTGAGCACCGAGACCTTTCTTGGCACCGAGCTGCATCACCATGGAAACAGATCAGAGTCACATACGAACAGGTTATATGTGCATCTTCAGTTTCATTATGGAGAAGTGGAAGTAACAAAAGTTAAATGACAAAAATGGAGGTCAATGAAGCAACTGGATTGATTTAGGGCCAGTTTAATTTAAAGACCCATTTAACATTTGTTCGTGTCTGATATTCATCGTTCTGACATTTAATGTGCACAACCTGTTTTTCTCGTTTCGTTGCCAACCTTGGACAAAGAAAATATTGTTTGAAGTGCAGATGTTACCTGAGTTCAAACAATCTTTGGATCTGTCAATTAGACAATGTTGTTGTTTTTCATAATGGACATTTTGAGCCAGAGTAACAGAAACTGACTCACTGTGAAATACTAAATGACAGCAACAGTGTTTTAAATTGAATGTCCATGTTTTATTAATTTAAAAAAAAAAATGTATTAACAAATTCCATAGATTTGTTATTCTCACTGTTTTCACTGCTACCATGAGATGCTCTCACATGCTGCTGTAACAACGTACGACCTCCAGAGTTCTCAGTGAAGGAGGAGACGTTTTGTGTGCAGTATATTTATAGATTCTAGATTTTTCAACACGGGAGCCGGAGTAAAGAAAGTGTTTTGAAATGTCTTGAAGTGTATTTGCTGGTGGACATCTTGTTAGTCCAGCTTTCCCGAGCCTCTGTTAGTTAATGTTAATTTTCTGTTAGTGGCGTTGTGCTGCTGCTGTGAGCAGAGCGACCATGAGTGACTGGCAGGTGGTCGGTGGTTCAGCTCCATGTGACTCACCCCTTTCTTGGCAGCCATGGGCTTCTTTTTCCCGATGATGGAAGGCTTCACATCTGCAACACAATCATCAATCTGTTAAAAAAAAAAAAAACACACTACAAGATATTTTTTAGTTTCTATTCTTTATAAGCAACAATAATAGACAGCTGCCACTCAGGAGTGAATTGCTATAGGTTGCTAAAAGCTCCCACCGCACAGAAACAGCACTGAGAGGGTTTTATTGTTAATTTTGTCAAACTGCAACCATCACATTATTAGACACAAAGTGTGATGCCAGTGACTCACAACTACAACCTTCTGCAGGATGAAAATGTTGAATAACACTGATGTTAGTCAGACAGTTTTCTCTCAGAAGGAATTAAAGGAACACACTGAAAGAAGCACAAAAATACATACATGTAGGAACCTTTCAGAAACTACTCTGACAATTACTGTTATTCAAATCCTCTCACCACATGTCTGTCAGTGAGACGTTACCTTCCTACGTCAACATGCTGCATCTGAAACGCTGGCGGCAAACTACTCATCCAGCATGTACAGTAAAAGTCTGACAGCCTGTTCTTTCTACACAATGCAAGACCTTTGAAGTACATCTCCGTGAGAACACCAGGTTTTTCCTGGTTGACAAGCATCTTGTTGAACAGCAGGTGCCCACCAGAAATAACACACAAGCTCTCCTGAGTGAGAATATGAAGGCGGCCGAGAAGATGTCAGTCAAGCTGCACAACCATGCGTCTGAGCCACAAAGCAGCCAGCGCTAGTACACAACACCACCTGTGCCCACACTCATCACCTGGAGGTGTCCATCCTTCCTGTGACGACAAACGCATGGAGTCCTCTACAGGACAGGACACACCAGACACCACAGTCATTTTCCAAACACAGAGGAAGGGGACTTTACATAAAGAAGCACAGTGATTTAGCAGTGTGTCCCCTGTGTGTCTACGGCTCAAACCAAGTCCCAACAGGGGGCAGAGGACTTCTGCAATAACCAGGGAGCATCTTAGCAGATTAACCTAACTCACTGAAAACAACAGAACTTACAATTTAAATGTGTATACACCTGAAAACCTAGACTACTTAAAATACTTGGCAGTTACTAACTAAAGTAATAGATAAACAGTAGAAACAGAAAGCTAAGTGACAGAAATGACTAGAACTGATAAGGAATAAATGGTTAGCTAGCGGCATGGCTAACAGCCCAAAGTGTCAGCTACAAGAGTGGATAAACAAATTAAAACAGCTCAAAATACTCAAACAACTGAAAGGAGATGAATAAAGTATCTTCTATTCTATTATATTCTGAAACAACTCCAAACGGTTGGACATTATTAGTTAGACTGGCTAAATGTGGCTAAAGTTTAAATTGTTAGCTAAAAGTGTGGACAAACCACTGAACTATCACGCTTCAACCATTGATAAACAGCTGTAAGCTAGCTACAATGATTGGATAAACAGCTTCAAATAATCAGCTAGAGAATTTGACCAATGGTTGAGATGGTTAGCTAAAATAAGGATTATTGAAACTTCTTAGCTAAAACGATGCCTTACAGTTGAAATAGTTATGTACACGTGGATAAACAGATGCAGCTAATAGTATGGGTAAACAGTTGAAATAGTAAATGAACAATAAGTTAAATAGTTTAAAAGCTAAAAAGGTCCTGGATAAAACAGTTAGCTAACCGTAAGTGATGAATGGTAAACTGAACGTACTCCAAACATGACTCCAACAGCTAGAAGTAACATATAAAGAGGTTAAAGAGTTGACCGTAATACTGAAATAACTGAAAGTAATGGACAGGTGTTAAATTATAGGTCTTAAACAAATTAATATTAAACTCAGCTGATTGAAAGATGATTTAACAACATCCAGGCTTATCTAATTAAATGAGATCGAGTATTAAATTACAAAACTTTGAAACATGAGAAGCGGTGATGATGAAGTGAGTCCATCAGACAGGTTGGCAGTCAGGAACCACTACTGCAAGTAAGTCAAATCAACAGAGAATAATTAGGAATCATTTTAACAATGAATCATGTTAGATAAGCTGCAAGTGTGGAAAGTTTGAAAGTCAAATGATTAATATGCCATTTTTCTCCATTTCATATCATGTCAGGTAAAAATGTCTGGAATTTTGTGGTGAACAAAACAGGCTTGATGGCATTTAAAGACCTGTGACTCTGTGAACTCTGTCACTTTCACACTACTTAACATTTAATAGGTCAATAGTTGCATTCCCACTTGGTTCATGCCTCTGCTGTTCTTCCAGTAATATCTGTAAATAATGTCTGCAGGTGTGGTTTTTGTCTTTGTGTATGTAATTACTACCCTGCACTGACACAATCATAGTCATACACAGCCAGTCATACTGACTGTGTAGAGTCAAACTGCTTGTACAGAAGAAGATGCACAAAACAAAAGGTACACACACACACACACACACACACACACACACACACACACACACAAGGTTGTATGTGGAAGCGTGAACAAGCACAGATGTCAAATCATGAAAAGTCTGATGTTGCAGAGAAGCAGGATGATGTGGAGTCTTCACTCAGGGGCTGAATGGAGGGAATAAACTCACCGATGGCTTTGGGTGATGTGCTCAGGCCGTCGATGCTCGGTCCATCCTCTGGCTCTGGAGAAAGAAGAAGAAGATTAAAAAAAAAACAAAAAAACGAAACACTTCAAAACAACAGAACTGAGCATGTGTGACTTGTGTTCTACAGTGTTATCTTCAGCTGATACATGTTGCATTCATAAATCAGGAGAGATGCAGCACAATCTTCCATATTTAAGATGTTTTAGTGATTAATTTCACTGACATTTTAAAACAGCTTTAATTTAACAATTTCACACGAGACAGATTTTAAAATCAAAGCAGCAGAGGCAGAGATATCCTGACTTTTAGCCCCTAAATTAGTAATATTCTTAATTGTTTACAATTTTAATGCATTTCATCTGCATTATTTACACTGTATAATACATACCTTGCCTGTTAGCTACAATAGCAATGATAATGTTGGATCAGTTCTAAGTTTCAGTTCAGCTCCAATACAAACGTATGGATGATGATCCATCTTTATAGTCTCTGCTTCACACACTGAACATGATGAGTAAACTGTGTGTCCCCTTAAACCAGGTCACACAGAAAGGTTCATGCTACGTACGGTTGTCCTCCTGGCCTTTAGTCGTCGTGTCCGTCAGCGGTGGGATGACGGCGGCTCCGTTCTGCTCCGGCTCAGCGGGTGGCGCCATGTTCCACTCGTTGGCAGGCTGAACACATCAAGAGGAAATCAGAGCTCAAAGCATTTAAAAAGCTTCACACTTTTTTGTCATCATAGAAGCTTAAAACATATCAAGTTATTTCAAGGCTTCAGTCTGATGCACAGACTCATGTTAGATTTATTCTATCAGCAAGATAGTTTTAACAGAGCTGTGAAAAAGTATCTGCCACCCTACAGATGTCTTCGATTTGTCACACTCAAATGTTTCAGATCATCAAACTAATTTTAGATTAGATTAGATTAATATTCTCTTTGAGCCACTCACAGGTGGATTTGCTTGTGTGTTTTGAGTCATGTGCCATGATCTGATGCGCGGACATTCTCCAGGAGGTCTTTCTGATTGAGAGCAGGAGTCATGGATCCATCATTTATGACAAGTCGTCCATGTCCTGTAGAAGCAAAGCAGCCCAAACCATCACACCACTACCACCATGTTTCACTGTGGGTTTGATGTCCTTCAGTGGACAGTGTTGGTGCAATGTCCTTTAGTGGACAGTGTTGGCATGATGTCCTTCAGTGGACAGTGTTGGTACGACGTCCTTCAGTGGACAGTGTTGGTTTGATGTCCTTCAGTGGACAGTGTTGGTATGACGTCCTTCAGTGGACAGTGTTGGTACGACGTCCTTCAGTGGACAGTGTTGGTTTGATGTCCTTCAGTGGACAGTGTTCGTATGATGTCCTTCAGTGGACAGCGTTGGTACGACGTCCTTCAGTGGACAGTGTTGGCGTGATGTCCTTCAGTGGACAGTGTTGGCGTGATGTCCTTCAGTGGACAGTGTTGGTATGATGTCCTTCAGTGGACAGTGTTGGCGTGATGTCCTTCAGTGGACAGTGTCGGTATGACGTCCTTCAGTGGACAGTGTTGGTGTGATGTCCTTCAATGCAGTATTAACTTCATGCCAGATGTAATGGTCTTCCAAAAAGTTTCACCTTTGACTCATTGGTTCACAGGATGTTATCCCAAAAGTCTTGGGGTTCATGTTGGGTTTGTTTTTTGGAAATGCCAAATGACTTTTTATGTTGTTGTTGGTCAGGACTGGTTTGAGTCTTGCAGCTCTCCCATGGATGTTATTTTTGGCCAGTGCTTTCCTTACTGTAGAGTCATGTACACTGACTTTAACTGAGGCAAGTGAGGCCTGCAGCTCTGATGTTTGTCTGGGGTCTTCTGTGACCTCCTGGATGAGATGTTGATACCCTCTAAGGCTGACCACTCCTGGGAAGCTTCACTGTACCATATGTTCACCATTTGTGGATAATGGCTCTCACTGTGGTTCACTGGAGTCCCAGAGCCTCAGCAGTGGCTTTGTAAGCCTTTCCAGACTGACCGACTTTGTTTCTCATCTATTCTTCAATCTCTTCAGAAAGTGGCATCATGTGCTGATTTCTGAGATTCTTTAGCTGACTCCACAAAGACAGACAGCTTCTATTTAAGTGATGGTTAGATGCAACAAGCCTGGCAGTTATCATACGTGGGTGTGGCTGGTCAAACCGAACCCAACTGGCAAATGAATTTGGTCATTTGGTAGATTGGTAGCTAAGGGGGTAGTTACTTTTACACACAGGATAAAGTGTTGACAGCATTTTTCTTCAATGAATGAAATAGTCATTTAAAAACTGCATTGTGTGTTTTCTTGGGTTAGTTTTGTTTTGTATCAAAATCAGTTTGATGATCTGAAACATGCAAGTTTGACAAATAGAGACAAATACTTTTCACTGCTTTTTATTTGTCAGTCTTTATAAGCAACATTAAAAACACACAGCAGCTCAGGAGTGTTGTTAATTCTGTCAAACTGCAACCATCACATTATTAGACACAAAGTGTGATGCCAGTGACAAACAACTACAACCTTCTGCAGGATGATGTTAGTCATGATATACAGTTTGCTCTCAGAATGAATGTGTCCTATGAGAAAACGAAAAACAATTCATTCACATCCTTTGATATTGATCATCTTTCTGTCAGCAAGATGTCACCTTCCTATGTCAACATGCTGCATCATCATCCAGCATGTACAGTAAGACAGTCTGTTGTCTTTCTACACAATGCAGGACCTCACTGAGAGTACATTTAAGAAGCTTGATACTTATATCATACAGGTGCAGACAGATGACTTAATAGTGATCAATAAATGACCATGTATCAGACAGAGCTCTGATTTTTTAGTGTTTTGCAGGCTACATCTTCATAGTCATTACTGACAAAGCTTTAATTACTTGTTCCAGCTCAGCACATTACCTGGTCACTGTAACACAGTAATTGAAGTTGTTGTAATTAAAAGGGATCCTCCTCAGTAATCTTTGTTTGTGAGATGGATTTAAATAAAGTACAAATCGATTTATCTATTTATTTCTGATTCTCAAATACACATACACCTTCATGAAGCATTTGGCAGTAGGGGTGCAGCAATTAGTCGACAGGGTCGAGAATGAAAACAGTCACTGACAAATTCAGCTGTTGACTGTTGTCACCAGACATGTTTTCCAAAGGAGTGAGACATCCCCCTTTCTTCCTGTCTCTGCTCAGATTACACAACAGCATTCAGCAGCAAGTAAACACACAGTGGTGATGATGCTAAATACAGTGGTGACAAAACTGGCACGATTTCTATCAGTTTACACTATCAATACTGAGCCTGTCCTTGGAGAAGAAATGGGACATTTTTTATTGACTTCCTGTATCAGTAGCAGCTGATATCAGCAGCAGAGTATCCATCTTTCTTGTCTTTATTATTAACACATCATTTAAACAACCTCAGGCTAAATGTAAAAGCTGAGAGGTAAATGAGAGCTACCTGATAATTATGTGATTGATACTCTGTTTAGCCGACTGATCGTTTGAATAGCTGATGATTAATCGACTATCACAGTAGTCATTTGTTGCAGTAGTAATTGTCCTCCATCCTCTCCCGTCACACCAACTAGCTGCACATCCTCTCACTGCATCCATAAACCTCCTCTTTGGTCTTCCTTTCTGCCTCCTAACTGGCAGCTCCATCTCTAGCCTCCTTTTGCTGATACATTCACTGTCCCTACTTTGAAAACGTTCAAACCATCTCAAAATGGCTTTTCTAACTTTGTTTCCAAAGCTTCCAACCTGTACTGTACCTCTGATGGACTGTTCCTCTGATGTGCTCATTTCTAAACATGATGTGCTGTGGTGACCCCTATAAGCGAGCAGCCGAAAGGAAAACAAGAAGTAATCTTGCAAAAAAAAAAAAAAGCCAAACCTGTGTGTGTTCTGCAAAGAAGTCTGTCTCCTTCTTCTCAGGAGCTGCAGGAGTGTTTCCTGCAGACGAGTCGATCCACAGCTGCAACAAGGACCAGAGAAGTTTATTACACAACCCGTTCTACACTGTTACATTAATGATGTTCACCACACAACAAGTCTACAACACTGATGCCATGATCATGAACTGAGATTGGTACACACCCTGTGTACTCTGAACTAGAGCTGCTAACATGGCTCAAACACTGATTTATCACTGATTTATCTCTTTACTACTCTTATGTAACATGTCCTCAGGACATCAGTTCAGTTCTGTGGTTTAGACTGAGTGAGGTAGTCAGTGCCTCACCTGAGAGGCAGAAAAGTAATTTAATTAAATTAGGTCATCGAGTTTATTCAACTAAAATATATCACTGAATAGCAGAAAATATTTTTCTTAATTCAAAACGTCTGAGCTGCTCAGTTATTATAAACTTCTAATGCACAACGAATTTATTTTTTTAAGATTATTTCAGCCATTTGTGCTTTTTCTGACAGACACAGAAGAGGAGGAGGAAGGATTCGTGTTGGTGCAATAAAGCTACAGACACATTAGCACGTACACAAACTGTACTGAATGTTTCAGGACGACATCACGGTTCAATAAGCCTGAGGTTATTATCTCAGTTCAGTAGCACTAAATGAACCTGGTATTTCTCCAGTGTGTAAAGGATTTAAAAAAACAACAACAATGCACTATCAGATAATTAAAAGCAGCCTAAATTAAAGCTTAAAAAAATAAAAGTGTAATCACAGGATTAATAAAAAATATTAGAGTACTTAAACTTGATCTGTAAAGTCAGGTACAGAGCCTGGAGTCCAGACACATGACCACATCATACATTCCCAAAGCTTCCTCACTTTCATTGATACTCACATCTGTGCCATATTTGGACAAAGCAGCGTTTGCCTGCTGACGGATCTTCTCTCGGTACATCTGGGCTGCACGGCTGTTATACTTGGCGTTGGTGTCATTGGTGGAGCAGCCATGCTGGCGGAAGAATGCCATCTTTGATGGGTGGAGAGAAAAAGAGAATTATTGCATCCCATCAGAAACTACAGAGACCTGCCCAAGCAAATAAAATGTCAATCAGATGAAAGATCATAATGAACTTCAATTAAGGTCAAACTTCTGCTTCAGATTCCAACTCACCGCGTTCGCATTTCCTCCGACCTGCATACATCTGAGCTGGAACCAGTTCCAGTTGGAGTCTAACTCAGTGGATCTGTGGGGAAAAAGGGAAGTCAACACTCCAGCACTGGTGCTTTTCCACTACATGGTACCAGCTCGCCTCGGTACCGTGTCCATGACAGAGGATAGTACGTCCTCAGTGTAGCTGGTGGTCAGGTGAAGGAGGAGAAAGTTGATGAAGTAATCTTCAGAATAACTTTTCTCTTGTCACAGGAAGCAGTTTGAAGATGTTTTCAGAACATGTTGTTGATGTTGTTGTTTTAACTTAAAATTTGTGGTTGATTCATCACTTTAGAGCCTGTTTTAAAAAAAGATGTGAGCTCCTGCTGTAATGTCCTTCAGCTGTTCCACCGACCGGGCTCAGAGCTCAGGATCCTGCTGATGATCTTTAAATATCATTTTAACTAAAGCCTGTTATATTGTGCTTTGGATCGTCTTACTGTTTTTCCCACATTGTAGAAACTTGTTATTCTGACTATCACTGTACAGACTGTGTCAGCTGTAGGTACAAATATTTGCATGCTGTGTAGTGATGACGCAGTGATGATTCCTAATAATAACATTTTAGTACCTGCTAGTACCTGGTTGGTCCCTTTTTTGTTTTTTAGGACCTCAGGAGAGCATATACTTAAAAAAAATAAAAAAATAAAATGGTACCAGATACTAACTACTCCTGGTTAATGACAAACCAAACTGAGTAGAGTTGAGTCGAGCTGAGTCGGTTCCATGTAGTGGGAAAGTGGCGTATGTCAGGTACACTAGACAGTGACAGTACAGGCAAGCAGATTTACAGCCACACACTCTTCAGTACGCTGCTCACAGAACATATTCCTGAACACTGACAGCAGCCACAGGACATTTACTGTACGTGGTAATCAACCTGCCATTATCTGGGACTCCATAATGACAGGTTTGATGGTTGTGGAGGTTCAGTGAAGGCTCACCTGATGAAGCTGAGATGCACTCCCAGAGAGCGGTGGATGCCGGAGCAGTCGATGCACAAGAACACGCCGTAAGGAATACTGGCCCAGCTGGGGTTTTTGGCAGCACAGTCAAAACATACCTGAACACAAAAACAGCATTTCATTGTTACTTGGACTCACCTTCATCAGCTCTAAATGTACCCGACAGAAGAATGCTAATTACAGTCTTAACCACTGTGCTACAACAATAGTGTCTTTACTAAGCTATTATTGTCTTCCTTTACGGCAAAGCATGTACGCATCATATTTTCCATTACCAGTTGTTTCTACTGGTTAACTTCATGTGGATACACTCTTTTTATATATCACTGGTAGGTATTTAACTGGAATGTTGTCAGTTTAATTCTATTTATATTTCTGCAGCAACTCTTGATCTTATGACTTTTTGCAACATTTTATTCTGCTCTTCCTGACCTCAACTGTCATCATCAAAAATATGAGATTCAACAGCTGCAGGTTGTGTCAGAGAGCTCCACAAACTTAAACCCCCAAACTGTCTCAACCTGTCAACTGCGATAAAAGGAAACGCTGCATAAAAAGAAGAAACTTCAGCTACTTTGAAGCCAAAAATACCCGTACACACAAAACACACAAGGCTCTACTGATGTGACAATGAAGCAAGAGAAACACAGGCCTTTTCACACTCAGGACTGAATGAAATGAAGAGCAAGTATCGTGACACACGTGCCTGCAGAGCATCATTCATGGCTTCATAAAAATCTGTCCATGTTATACGTTATGTTTTTTTATGTTCCTGAAAGTGACTCTTAGTATCACCCATAAACTGTTTGTAGAAATGGACGAAGCAAGAAGGTCTAAAAAACTAAGGACAATGCTGAAGTGCAAAAAAGGTGCAATACTCCTGACGGCCACTAGATGCTGGCTACAAAAAACTCTGGCTCCAACCGACTTCAATTCAAAAAATTCTTCGAAGTGATCTAGTGGAACATCTGAAAGAAAATGATCTCAATTAAGTACATATTAGGCTTCAAAAAGAGAAATATTTAAGTTTGCGGTTAGAAGAATTGAGCAGCCTGGTCTCCAATGAGAGCAGCTGTGAACTCTAGTCTCATACACATTGGGCAGTGTCCTCGGGTTAAAGGGTTAGACCCACATCCTCACTTCATATCCAAATAAGGTCACTTTTGGCTGCAAACAACCAACATGGTGCTGTTCAAATGCCGATCTGAAATCAGCCGAGCTTCAAAACAGAAGTCCACAAACCAACATGTGACATCACACTTGCTTCATCCATTTCTATAAACACTCTATGATAACACCAGATAACTCTGCATTTCTTAACTGTTTAAAATTAATTCTAGTCATAGATCCTATTAAAGCAGCAAAAACTTTAGAATGGCTTCATCCAAGTAGTCAGTGCAATTTAAGACAGCATTTATCCGTGTTTAGTCACACTTACACAACTCACTGGAGGTGACTGTACACAGAGTGCCTACTCTAGGTCCATATTAATCTACACGGAAAACTATAACAGTAGATCAACACAGGATGAATATAGTGAGTGAATGGATATAAAAATAAAACAACAACCATAAGAAAATCCAACTGGGAAATGTAATGTGGAACACACAACTTCAAGTTCATGTTCAGTGTTGAGAGAACTGGATTTTCAACTTGTTGTAAGTAATGGTTACTCTCTCATTAGTCAAGTATGACAAATATTCCTTTACTGCAGCTTCACTAACGTGAGAAGTTCAACGTCAGCTGAATATATTTAGATTTGGATCAGGCAAAATAAAACAGCCTTCATTATTCATTTCAACTTGTTGATGAGCTCTCCATCTTATTTTATCTGGCTTTAAATTTCAAATAGGAGATATACATTTCTAACTTTAATTTTCTTTGATCTCCCAGCTTAATACCGAGCATTGGTACGGGAAATTAATAACAGTGTGTTTCGTACATTACCAAACCACATATCTTGAGCATGACACTAAAACACTGGACTCACATAAAACATACAGCTCTTTTCAGTCCAGCTTAGTTAGAAATCTTGCCTCAAACTCTAATGAATAATCAATTAATGTGAAAGTGAACATATGGCTCAGACCGGCAGTGACCTGCCACATATCATGTAGCAGTAATTAGCAACATATGGATCACTACACTCAAACGTCACGATTTCCAATATATACGTTAAAACGAGTCTTCAGGACACTGCGCGTCTAATTCTGGATATATTCAGGGTTAAGTGGGACCACTTAACTCATTCTTCTTTCATCTGTTGAACATATCGTAGCCTGACAGCTTAGCCAGCACAGACCGTTTACGTGGCCTTTATGTTTCACTGCTTCACCGGTATGCTAGCAGTCGTTAGCTGGTGCTAGCAGTCTGACAGTACAGCCCGGCCTAGCTATAAAAAACCGCTAGCTAACCAGCTGGAGCGGTCTGAACCGGACAGGAGAAGCTAACCGGACAGTGTCGGTGAAAACAAGCTCTCTGGTTCATACACAAACAGCCACCGCGTCGGATTCGCTCACCTTGTTTGTGGGGATAGATCGCAATCTTTTGAAAATCGTAAGGATTTCGGTCTTATTTGGTTCCGTAGCCATCTTGCCACTCTGACAATTTCCATAAGCTGACGTCACTACCGTATTATCAGCGTTTCTTCTTCTTCTATTTTTATTGGTAGCTGGGAGGTGCATGATCGTCACCTCCCGGAGCGGAGTGTGGGAAAGCAGCCCAAGGGATTTCTCATCAGATAAGTAAAATAGATAGATAGATAGATAGATAGATAGATAGATAGATAGATAGATAGATAGATAGATCCACTCACGTTACACAATTAAACATCATGTTTCCAAAAAAGCATTTTCTTTAACAAGGGTTGTTCTTAAAACAATTTGCACAACTGTCACAATTATCCTTCTGTCAACAAACTGCAGGAGGCTGATGAAGAGTCAGGTGCATTTTCAGGGTTTTAGGTGAGATCCTAACAATGAATGTATTTGCAAATTATAGACCTGTATCAGAAGTAAAGATCAGGATGTTCAGTAAATATAATCTCTGAAAGTCAGCACATTTGCCCACACTTTTATTATGGAGAAAAAAACGAACAAAAAACAAAATAGTGCACTGCAAAGACACAACACCACAACACTGAGACTAAACCATGTTCTTGTATTTCACATGTAATACTTATTAATACACTCATGATTTATTTAGCTTATTTGGCACAAGCACTTTTCCCTGTTCTTTCCACTTTCACACATTGTTGTTTTTCCACTACCTTTAGTCATCAGTTCACTTTGTTGTGGTTGGTGCAGTATTGTCTCTGCCTCCACCAGGTTGCATTGCAGATGAGACACCTTTATATACACATTAGATGTAATTAAACCAATCAGGAAAACTGTCTCTAATTACAGATAAATTAGCTTAGCTCATATGTGCCTCTAAGTTGAAGTAAATCAAGAGAAAACAACTTCATGTGTTGTCTGTGACATCCCCAAAGCAGAGGGTGCAGGTTTAAAGTAAATAAATGACTTAATTCTTTCAAACAAGGAGTTTTAAATCAGTAATGACTACAAGATGCCAACAGTCTTTGCCTTTGTTTCAACAATGCATCTTAAATTGCCAACGTGGATCAGGTTAGTCCTGTTCGGTGAATTCTGTGAGAAACGCCTCCTTCCATCCTGGAGATCGAAACTGACTGAACAAGCTTTTGCACGAACAGATTCAGTCAGACATCATGGGGACAGGTGCAGTCCTCCTGCTGCTGTGTGCGCTGCTGGGGGTTGCCTCCAGCTTTTATGGAGACAGTGTCAGTTTCATGACCCCGCGGAGGACTAAAGATGGGGCATTGGAGGTACAGTATCCTACTATAAATCTAGAAAACTATTAGTAAAGTTTTAACAAATTTATTAGACACAGAAGTGCAACAAGAAGCATAATGTTGGAGCATTTAGATGAGTAGTAAGAACAGATTAATAAGTGTAACACAAAGTTTTCCAATAGTTATTTTATAATGAAACAATGGTGTTTGTATAAAGAAAAAGAGTGACGACTGGTGAAGTTGTGCTGGCTTATGAAATCATAGAGCCGCGTAGCCAAAGGTGAAAGAAGTATTCCACTACTGAAGTAAAAGTATCAATGCTGAGTACAAATACTCTATTACAAGTAGAAGTTCGGCATAAAAAACAGTAAAAGTAACTCTCAGCAGCAAGATGAAGTTAAATCCTGAAAATAAAAGTAGTGGTTCGTTCCCTCTGACTGATGTCTGATTATATATGACATCATTAGGTAAATAATATCAAAGCATTGGTGTGTTTAAAGCAGGATTTTACTGTTATTATGAAGTACTTTATATCCAGTTTTATGAAGAGTAACAGGAGATAAGCCTGAGGGCTCATCACATCACAGTTTCCACACACAAATCTGTGACTCAGTTTTCCTCTAATCTTTGAATTTTTCCTGACGTATTGAGTCATTCAAGCGTTCATTGAAATGAAACCATGTGAGATGTTTAGAGGTGGAGAAATGAGAGGCCTTATGTAAAGTGCTCAAGTAATCGTACTTAGTTATTTTCCAGCACTGCACGTAACCAGTGGTGCCCCTGGTCTTTTGAAACACCTGCACATCATCCATACTGTACCGTCGCCTACAGAGTATTTACTGACTTGTGACTAAAAACTTTTGGAATTTTAATGACATTCTTTTACTCCCTGTTCTCTACTGTACACTGTAAATCACTATGTAGCATTGAACCAGGAGTTAGCGCAGTGTCAACACAATTGTTCACAACTATTAAAAAGATGAGAAATCCTTTGTTTACTTCACGTTATTATTTTTAAGACAACACATTCAGATTTCTTAAATAATTGTACTAATATTGTTTTTAACATCCTAATTTGTTTATCTTCATTACAGACTTAACATAAAACTTCCATTTTTGTTTTTCCTTAATTTGTAAAGTTGACAACTTCTTTCTAGTGCATATAATTTAAGGGTGCATCCACAGTTTGCCCAGTTTAGTTTGATTAAATCAGACTCTGGTGGGATTGCTCTGTTCCTGTTGTTAGTCTGAATGTCGTCGTCTGAATCTTGGTGCAGGTCAAACAAATGAAAGTCCAAACAAAGTCGATTTACGATCTGCGATTCGACTAAAATCTGAAATCAGCACAGACCAAAGAAGACGAACCATCACCTTTGCAGCATTTCCTTGTTTGTGTGTTTGTTTGTGCAGTGGAAGAACGTCTGGGACTGTTTGGGCTCATTTTATAAGATTCTCATAAGTTACCAACCATGAACAAAAACTCCATATATGGTATACATAAATCCAATGAGCAGAATTAGCTCGTCACACAGTGCTGCTTTATGCACTTTTATTCAGTGTTTTTTGTGGTTGGTGCCAGTAAAATACCAGTAAGAGTGTAAAGAGAACCACATCTACAGGGGGAACACTTCCTAGAGAACATTACTGAACGCTGGGTAGAGTTTTTCTGTCTATTGTTTTGTGTTCAGTTTCCTGTAAAAGGTTTAGTCGACCGAGTGAGTCAGGATCCATATTGTGGTTCTTTCAGACAGTTTCTACTTCAACACGTTGTCGTGTGTTTTCAAACCCTGCAGGTGACCTTCTACCGGAGGCAGAATGACAGAGCCAGCTGCCAGGCCCAGTCGTCCTTCACCTGTGGGGATGGAGCCTGTTTAAGCTTTAACGAATCCAGTGTCCACCAAACAGACCAGGACGCCACAAGCCAGGGCAGGTGGTGTCAGTCTGAAAGACACACCAAAGCAACCGTCAGAGCAAACAACACCTTCTTCCATCTGAAGTAAGTCTGAGTTACAGGAGCCCAACTGCTCTGACTGGGATTGGGCATCAGGCGTTAATGGCATGTTGGGTGTAGCCCTGATGTCAGCAGAGGCTGAAGACAAAAATAGATCTGAAAATTACCCATGTTTGGGAATTAATGAGGAGCATCATGGAGCATAACTTAATCACACTTAAACCAGAAGAAGTTCAGAAAACTTCAAAATACCTTCAGAATAACTTCAGGAAAATTCTGACTTAGTTTCTTCAGTTTACGTTTGTTCAACGTTTATATTTTTCTGAAGGTTTTCCAAGTTGGAGGACCATGAAATAGGCCCTCATTTACCTAAACTGCAGAATATAACAGGCCTGTATCTGACTTGTTTGATAAGTTTAATTTATATTTCATATGATGGCTCGTTTTGACGCATCAAATGGGATCAGGAGCAAAACATTAACCCTGAAATGGTTTCTGTATCCTGGGGGAGGCAGTCGTTTCACAAGCTGTGGGGGTGAAGGGGCCTCATGCAGGTGAACTCTGAATCACAATCAAGTCCTCAGATCACGGGATGTCATGTCAACATTTAAAAATATTCTCATAACTTAGATCTAAATCCAAAATAACAGCCCACATGAACAAAAACAGGGACTAAGAGGGTTTTTTTATTATATTTTGTTTAAGGAAATAATGCTTTTCTGTACTTTGAAATATTGATAATATCTAATGTTGAGTAAGTATTCATTGATATGTAACAGAATGTTTCCACTTTTTTACAGTTAGGTACACAAAACATTATAAAATTGTAGGTAATTACCAGAGTATAAAGTATTTTACTACATAAACAGGAGGAAAGATTAAAATGTAGCCTGGGAAATAGGAACATAATAAATGTCTGAAAAAAGTCATGAAATTGGATCATTATAGGTTATATGTCATATATTTTATATCATTATATCACACTAGAAAATAGTATTTGATTAATTTTCCCAAATATTTATGCTTTGAAGTTTTGAGTTTGTTCATACAGTTGTTCAGTGATGTCCTCTGGGTGCTACCTGGGAAACTATAAAGATTGTCTATCATACCAGTTGTATTAATATCAGGCGCCTTCAAAGAAAAAACATCCTGACTTCAGTGCAGTGTTTCCACCGCCACTTTAAAGTCATCTTTTTCTGCAACATCAGCTGAAATGTATTGATTTTTATTCATTTTGGATATTTACACTAGTGACTGAGCTGCTTCCAGTTTCTGGATCTTTGTTTTTGTTCTGACTCACTGTCACACTCTCTGAATGAACTTATTATTGTTTTTATTATTATTGTCATTAGCACAGGGAGGGTTTTTCCCAGAGCATCTTCCGTGAAAAATACTTGTGGTTTAATTAATGTGGTTTAAGAGAGCAGAGCAGAGAGCAAAGCATGAAGGCGGGAAGTGTAATTATCTGCAGCATCACTTCCTCATGTTTTGGATTTACCAACAAACCATCAGCATGCAACCAGCTGCTCCTGGTGCAGTTCAGGGTGGAAGGATCGTCGTCACCAGGGTGGTAATCATCAGATGACTCAATATTCTGCTGTGAAATTCTTCTGTTGGATGTTTCAAACTACAAACTTCTGTTAAATTGAACAGAAAAACTTTCGTGCTCATCATCTGTAAAACCTGGATTTAAAAGTTTTACAAGTTTTTAAGACATGGCAACATGTTCACATGTGGGCTGTTAAAATGTTTTTCCTCCCGACTGTTTTAAAAAAATCAGGTTTATATAAACTTTAATTTAGCTCAAGGTTTCACTTGTTTTTTATTATGTTGCATCCCAGAGAAGTTTATTCTTTAATTTCATTGAGACCAAATAACTTGTTTCAGCAGTTCCTTTAATTTTGTAAAGAAAATTCAGCTATTTTCAGCCTTTTTAATCTTTTGGTTGTTTCTTAGATTTATCTTGGGGCACGTTGTGCGTCCCACCCTGTAAGTTGAACCGGTTTGAAGTTGTGATGGTTTGAAGCACTGAGTGTGTGAGTGTGTATACAAGGTTTAGGGAGATGATGATTACAACACTGGCAGGCCTCTGTTTGTGCAGCAGTGTATTTGTGAATGATGACACCTCCTTCCTCTCAGGGGCTCGGGCTGCTGCTGGGCGTCCAACGTCCAAGGAAAAACCACCTGGACATCTGAGGCGGAGCTTAACCTCGGCGTGCGAAGTGACTCGCACGCCATCAACAGCTGTCCTGTAACGACAACAGTGTCTTCTTTACGGTACAGAGCTTCTCTTTGTGAAGGGACAGTACATGGGACAGACAGTAGATCGTAGCACTGAGAGCCAATAAGAAGCATTTCAAGCATAAATGATCATTTATGACAAAGTTGTGAGAGTTTTATGACAGTCCTCATACCACTGCTGTGACATGATACTCTCACTATGTGTTTCCACACCTATGATGTCAGAACATTGCAACCAATCAGAAAAGTCCTACCAATTTTTTGATTGGCTGAAAGGCTCTGACATCATATGGTACATTTAAAAAGGCAGCCTCCATTAATGTTTTTCCCATGTGGTGCATCATTGTTTACCTGGGTGCTACCTCACATCAGCACCATCAGTTTTCAGATATCGTACAGATAACATCAACTGATAACACTGTACAAACCTGGAAATGACATAATTATCTTTCTCACATGACTCATCAAAAATGCATCCTAAATAACAACCTGTACATATACAAATTCACCCCGGGTAAATCCATGTAGTGGAGTTTGATGAAAATTGACATTTTAATACAAAAAGCATCTTTTTGGTTCCTTTTTGTTGTTTTTTTTAAAGTGTTAGTGACGTAAGTCTTTACATGAGTTGACAGCTGTGATATTAAACTGCACAATGTGTGAGCTCGATCAGCAGGAACAGTGTTAGCACCTTTCAGACAAATCAAATGTCATTCAAACTGTTTCACCAGTGACTGACAGAACGTAGGATGATTAAAAATTATGTAATCACTAATGCACACCAAAAAAAACCCTCCAAAAAACAATAATTATAATAAATATCAAAGCAAAAGTGACTTTAAATGAAAAGTAATGATCAAGATTTGGTTTGTTGCGTCTTTTTCTTTCCATATGAAATGATCAAGGTGCATTAGCCTGAAAAATTGGTTGTCACATGACTCTTTATTATTGCTTTACCATGTAAACCACCAACAGTAAATACTCAATGGATCGAATGTGATGGCCGAGATGTTGGTAACTATGGAAAGTTAAAAAAAAAGTTCTTTCAGTTTCAGTGTAAAATGGTCAAAACTGTTCAGAGCATCTTTATCTCTCCATGTAAAGTGGTTTAAATCTGAAAAAACAAAAACTGCTTCTAAGTAAAGCACCATGTGTTGTTAAGAAACCTGCTGTAAAATGTCTGAGAACTGGTGTCCTTGCTGTGTTGGTGCAGGGTTCCTCAGAACTGCTTTTCAAGGCTTCGTCTTCTGGCTCACGACCCGGACGGCGATAAAGTGAAATGCAGATTTGCTCAAACTGCCACAGTTCCCTCAAACTTTGCTCTGGACGAGGTAAATCCATTTGAAGTGCTGAATGCTGCGTGACAGAGAACAAACAAATCATCAAACAACTGAGCCGTAAAACCTGAGCACAGCAGAGCTGTTTATATGTTATATTGTGCAGGATTACACACATTTACAGGGTAATTTATACAGATATATGTGAGAATATAAAGGAGAAATGTAGTTTAGAAACATTTTTTTCTAACTCACGAAGGTTGTTAACATGATTCTCACAGTATTCATCCTGCAGATCACCTGAATTTTGCTTTACATTTCTTGTCCCAGACCATCTGCTTCTTCATATTAACAACTTGTCAGCTCCTGAAAGCATGAATCAACAGATTTACCTGATTTTTTTAAAGCTGACATTACACGCCTGCTGAAACTAGAAAGACAAGTTAATAAATAAAATACACAAAACTACGACCAAACTAGTGATGTTCAGACAATCCTCTTCATCCTCTTGTTCTCCCAGAAATCGTGCACACTGAGGCACACAGGTAAAATCCAGACGGGTGTCCACGTGTTCGAGGTGACGCTGGAGGACCGCCACACCAAAAACCTCACTTTGGGCTATGTAGATCAGACGACTGTGTTTCGGGACGCGTCCAACACGACCCTGGATCCTCTGTGTAAAGTCAAGCTGCAGTTCTCTATTGAGGGTATGTGATTGAAACATAAACATGAACACACATGGAGATAATTGATTGTATTTCCCTAAATGAAAAAAAAAATCCTGATGACCATGAAATTACATTAAGTTTCTTAGATGTACACCAGTTGTAGTAATGTCTTCTATGTTTTGGACATTAGAAGTAAATTGTCGTTACATACAGTTGTAACAACCCCTTCCTGTTCAAAGTTCATCTTCATTCATAATATAATATATATCATGACAATAACTACTTCATTATCTGCTTTTCTTTTTTTACAATGTTGACTTTATTCTTGCATGAGTAGGATTTGTCATCCTCTGAGGAAAATCCTGTCATGCTGAGGAAAACCTGTGTACAATAAGGAGATACATGTTTATATCAGACGATGTTCAACGTGAATTTTTGAAACCTCCAAAATTTGGCTTTTACTTCTGGACATGTGCAATTATAAGATCACTAACCAACCTCATCTAATCCAAAGAAGATAAAAACATGGCTGCATTGTTAGGTTAAAAAAACAAGCTTGAACATCAGGAGTCGCCCATTGGACAAAGGCCGCTGCACATTTCACTCAAAACACCAAGAATAGGAAGAAATTGTCAAACAAACAAAACAACCAAGAAGAGAAAGTCCGTAGTGAATATGAAGGGAAGAGTGACAGGGATGAAACAGAGGCCAGCAGAAGCTCGGGAGCTTTAACAGAAAATAAAAATAAAGAAAACACCTTCACAATAAACTCCACACAGAACCCAGCCGGTCAGCTGAAGGTGTCGACTCTGTGGTGACACACTGAACGAAGCAGGACCCTCCTTATAAACCCAGACTGACTGCACCAGCTGAGGGACAGCAACAGGAAATATATCAAATCTGGAGCATAAAGATTTTTCTGTCTCCATAACGTGTGTGTCTGTGTTTCAGTCCTTGCTCCAATCCCAAACTGTGAAGCTGGTCATGTGCAGCCCATGTTCCTGTCCAGGACTCCTTCACACGGAGATGTTCTTCACGCCACTGTGGGTCAGAGGTTCCAGCTTTTTGCAGAAGCCCAGGCTCACCACTCCAGGTATGTGTATAGTTCAAACAAGCTGCTCGTCTGGCTGAACAAACACTCTGTAATGTTTGAACACCTCATGTTAATTCCTCCTCTCTGTCTTTATTTCCCTGAAGCATACATGACTTCCAGGTCAGTGGCCCCCGCAACATGACCAAAGCGTTTAAAGACGGCACTCTGGGAAAAGCACAAGTGACTCTGAGCTGGACGCCACAGAGCAGCGACCTCTACAGATATGTCCCAGTCTGCTTCACCGCAGAGACAAATGAAACGTGAGTGGCTTTGTGTGTATGTACTGAAGAGAATGGACAGGGTTTGTTTTCATGTATCGATTCAGAGTTTGAGTTTGAGCTTCCAGATTCACTTCCCTGAGTTGGTTCAGTATGAGTATGTTCAGGAGGAGCTCTGAGATGATGATTCATCATGGCAACCAGTGAAACTTCCATCCATCCATTTTCTATACCTGCTTATTCCACATTGGGTCGCAGGGGTCTGCTGGAGCCTATCCCAGCTGTCATTGGGCAGGAGGCGGGGTCACCCTGCCTATCGCATGGCTAACACAAAGACAAACAACCATTCACACTCACACCTATGGTCAATTTAGTTTGAACAATTCACCTAACAAGCATGTCTTTGAATTGTGGGAGGAAGCCGGAGTACCCGGAGGAAACCCACCATGCACAGGGAGAGCATGCAGACTCCACACAGAAAGGCCCGAGCCGAGACTCGAACCCTGAATGTTTGTTAACGTTTCTCTTTTAAATTTTAATCTTTCAAGAAAGTCAGTCAGAAAATCTTTCTGTTGCTTTATTAGGTCTATACAGATCATGGCCAAAACGCTGCATTTTAATGTATATACTGTATATATAAATATTACGTATATCCTTTAACCTCAGAAAACATTGGGAGACCCTTCAGTTTTATACAGTAAATGCAAATACAATAACTCAAATAAATAAAGACAAGGCAGATGCACATGCACATGCACATTTCACAAAAAGTCAAAACTAAATATGGTGCAGTGCAGCTAGGCAATAATAACTCTTAGCTTTAGTGAAGCTATTTATGTACCCTGATATTTTAATTTCAATGCTCCAGCACTGCAAGGACTAAATAACTGAAAAACTTAATATGTTGGTGCATTGGTAGAAGAAACAAAACACAATTTATTTTGTCAGTTCTTCATTTTCCCTGCACTTGTTAGATTGTCCAAACTAAGAATGCAGCAATTGTCAAGAAATTATATTAAAATTTTCAATTTTTGATTTTTTCATGCCCTCATTGTTTGTGTGGTTACTGAAAACAATGTCATCGTTATTATTCTTGTTGCATTTAACGTGTTTTATTTGTTTCTGTCATTTAGCCAATCAGAGATGAGGTGTGTTGTTGTCATGGTGACCCAAGCAGCTATAATTCAAGGTTTGTCAACTGCCTGTTATCTCTCTATTAGACAAATAGTAGCAAATGACTGTAGTACTAACAGTCAGTCACTGGAGGACTGTTCCAGTAACAACACCCTTTGGTCATTTGTTTATTGCAGTTGTGTCAAACTCAGTTTAGTTCAGGGGCCACATGCAACCCAGTCAGACCTCATGTGGGCCGGACCAGTAAACTAACAGCATAATAACCTAGAAATAACAACAACTCAAATGTTTTCCGTGTACATTATGAAAATTACAAATAAATTTAAAGAACTGTCCTTTTACAAAACATTTTATGAACCCAAACACATGTGCAACTTCCAGATCACAGTGGATCTGCAGAGACACAAAACATTTCGTCACAGGCGTTTGAAAAATATAGTATTTCACTTTTTCATTAAAGCAACTTGTCAAGATCTGGAAATTACATCAATGTCCACATGTGTGATAGGTCGTTGATAAAAAAGAAAAAAGAAAACAATTAAAAAAGTACGGTATCTCCACATTAGTGTGACCAGTACAGTATAGTCATCCTGGCTGCTGCTGGTAAAAACCAACATAAGAAACTTTAAGCAGCATGATACATTATTTTTATCCTCATTATGTTTTACTGAAATAACAACTGACTCAGAGCCCACAGGTGTTCACATGGACATACCAATATGATTTCCAAAACTGTAACTATATAAACACATGAAGCATCACAGCACAGTAACTGTTTATAATTTATACTAAATAGCTTCAGATGACTATTTTTATCTCAGGGGATGCTGCATCAATATTTCACCACACGGACATGAAGCTTTAAGAGTGAAATGAAAGACAACAGACAGCACCTTCATACGATGAACCATGTTGAGTACAGTTATACTGCGCTTTCTTGACCATAGCTAGGTCCTAAAGAGCTTTACAAGGCAACTCATTCACCCATACACACACAGCTACTGAGCTGCCATACGAGACACCAGCCACCATTGGGAGGAACTTAAGGTGCGGTATGTTGCCCAAGGGGCCGGGGATTGAACCCACAACCTTATGATTCATAGGCAACCTGCTCTACTCCCTGTGCCACAGCCACCCAAATGTGTCTTCAGTCTTCCAGAGTGGTACAGTCCAAAGTCGTGACAGCTGTTTTAACTTTGTGTCTTAAATACTGTTGTGGTCACTGAGGCTGCTGATTGGACTGTTCAGCTGCAGTGACTTATGGGAATGTTGCAGTTAGATGTTGTTTGTAATGTTTTCATGTTTCTGGGTTGTGTGGGTTGTGTAGTTACATGGTCGAGGAGGTGTTAGTATTTAATGTGATACAGTGAGGTAGGCACTGTGACTGATGTACTTAGTGCACTAGAAGTCTTCCTGCCACTGTTCACATGTTCATGATTCTGTCATTACAAAATAAAAGCACGATCTGAGCTTGCAGTGTGTCAAAGTGACACGTGATTATCCAGCCAGTGAGATTTTGGTTGGACGAGAGTTAATCCATTGAAAGGTATCAGCCCTAATAAGTTTCACACTTTACCAATTCATCCTGCAGACTGGCCAGACTGGACCCTCTAGTGGGCTGGTTTTGGCCCCTGGTTTACACACTTCTGTTTACACTCTGGCCATGCGATTATAATTTTCCAAGAAGACAGGACAGGTCTTTTTAAGCTGAACTGATTTTTACCTTTGAAAGTTATTTAGTTAGTGTTGATCTTTGAGGGAACAAACAAATATCCTGTTGTCCTAGAATCCTGAAGTGTAATATTCAAGATTTTTAATTTTGAACATTCATAAAATTCATAGAAGTACTACTGCTGCCTGTTATAATTGTATCAAGACCTAAAGTTATGAATAACTAAGCACATGACCTCTCAGGGTGACAGGAGAGTTTTGTCACTGGAGGCTCCACCCCCTCAGACCTTCAGTGCTTATCCCTCTTGTCCAAATATGGTCACTTCTGCTTTCAAACAAAACCGAAGATACAACCAAATGCCAAACTGTAACATTCAAAATGCCAGAGACCTACCAGTAGGGTCTCTGTGACTAATAATATTCAAAGGGAGGTCAAAGATGTGATATTTCCTTCTGTAATGTGCAGTGAGTAGAGGTATGAAATATAAATACTCAAGTACAAGCTATACTTCGTGCTAAGATATCATCATTATAAATATATTATTCCCTTTCACCTTATTCTTAATAGTTCCCCTTCAGAGAGCAACACAGCAAAACCTAACAGTAAAGAAATGAAAGTAATATCAACTGGAAGCTTTGAAAATTCACTTTTGCTGGACACATGTAATAATAAATGACATCAGACATTATTAGGGAGGTGTCATCAGATACAAAGATATACAGTCCTGGTAACATAACGCCTGAGGGAAGTAAAAAGTGGCAGTACAGAGAAAGTAGTTCCTCATCAGGCAGTGAAGCCCTGAGGATAGTTCCTCTGTGACACGTCTCAGGAAATCACATGAGGAATTTTACTTTTCCAGTTTCTTGTGCAGCAGGTAAAAACCCACTTATAATTAATATTAACATATATTTTGTATGATAATAATAGTAATACCCTCTATAGTTATATAAGTTGATATATACAAATATGATCAGACAAGACAGATAAACTCAGAAAAAGGCCTTTGTACTGTATTTAAAAGATGGAAATGAATCTCAAAAAGTGAAGTCAATGTCGAAGTGCAATAAAGTGTAATACCACTGGTGGCCACTAGTTGCTGGCTCCAAAAAACTCAGGCTCCCATTGACTTCTATTCAAAAATACTGATGTCAGTAGCGAAAGTCAACTCTTGTTCTTGGTGATCTGATGGTTCATCTGAAAATCATTTCATCATCAAGAAGATTTTAAAAAGAGGAAGGTTCAGGGGCATGGTCAGTTTGATTGACAAGCCTGGCCTCCAATGATTGACAGTCAGGAGGAAATCCAAATATGATCACTTCACCTCCGAACAACCCAACATGAAAGGACAGGACCACCGAGGATGGACACAACTGAGAACTACCTTCATTAAGCTGGATTTGGTTTTAACGTTGATATTATTTGAACCTCAACACAAATAACATTTCCAGAGGTTTTCACAAAGATTAAAGGTTTTTATCAGAGATTTAAAAAGAAGCTAGACATTAAAATGCAGGTGTACATAAAGGTAAAACACACTGCTATTAGACTGAGCAGATCAATGTTCCTGATGAGGATTTTTCTGAATTAGATCTGGATGTAGTTTGAATCACTTTACTCACTCCCTCAATATTAATACATCATGTTTTAACAACCTGTATGAGTTTGAGTGTGAATTAATTTTCTGAAACAAGTTACAAGGAGTTCATACAGAATGTGTTTTCCAGGCAAGGCCACCGTTCAGTGCTCTCCCAACAAGATGACGGTGGCCCTGGAGAAAGCCTCCATGCCAGGCATCGACGAGAAGTTCCTCATCCTGAGAGATTCGTCGTGCTCGCTCAGCTCCAACAGCACTCACATCATGAGCACCATGTCGTTCAGCACCTGCGGCACAAAACTCGAGGTCTGCGAAGTTTGCATGTCTAGTTTTGTGCAAAGTAGAAGCAAAACTTCTTAAACTCAAAACTTAAAACTTCTTCACTGTTATTTGTCCTAACGCAGGATAAAGGCGACTTTATTGTTTTCACCAATGAGATCAACTCCTTCGAGCTGCCCACTGAGGTGATAATCCGGAGGAAGACGGTCAAGATTGATTTCTCCTGCCAGTTTCCCAAAGCCATCAGCATCTCCAACTACTTCACCCTCCACCGCTCCGACTACATCTTCACTGAGTCCAGTTTCGGCAGCTTTGGCTATTCCTTTGAAATATTCAAAGATGGTAACTTTACGAGTAAGGTGGAGCCCAGCGCCTATCCAGTGGAGATCAGGCTGCTGCAGACGATATACATGGGCATCCAGGCCAGTTCAGAACTTCCAAATGTGACTTTGTTTGTCGAATCGTGCAAAGCGACTCCCGATGACAACCCTGACAACCCCCTCTTCTACGACCTCATCAAGAACGGGTTGGTGCTGCTGCTTTCTGAGATCAAACACAGACAATACTTCTCCTGACAAGACAATAATCACCTTTCATTTTCACCTTGCAGGTGCACTAAGGACGAGACACTCAAAGAGCACTCATCTGATCAGACTGCGTTCAAGTTTGAGGTTCAAGCCTTCAAATTTACTGGAGACTATGAGCAGGTAACTGAACAACACAGGATACGACACCGTTACACACCAAGATATTCTCCACTCAGTTAAACAGTGTGTGCAAACAATACAGAAAGCCAACATCCAAGTATCGACTGTAGCACCCGTCGCCTTCAGACTTCACAGATCAGCAGCTTCTCTTAGTATTTGTCAGCTGTTTCCTGCTTTTACTGTTCTTCTTCTGATCTTTAAGACTTTCCAGTTATTATCTCTGTTGTCTAAGAAAGTCTGCACATGTGGTCAGTTCCTGGTGTCAAGCTGGGAAAGTTTCACTTCTAGAGGGAAATAAAAAATGTGTTTACCATCTCTGTAGGAAGTAATATTGCAAGAAAAAACTCAAATTTTCGATATAGAACATATAGACATATAGATGCTTTTAAATACAAAAAAACACATTGCCAGATAATTTTAATTTGGGTTTTTTTTTCTCATAATTTACCACTTTAATCTCAAATAAAAATAAAATCTTATTCTCGGTGAATGTTTTTTTTTTTTAATTTGTTTTTATTAAAAAGTTTGAGTTTTGCCTCATAAATGAGTTTTTTCCTTATAAATTCATTACTTTACTCTCAGAGAACGTTCAGAACCTCATAAAATGTAAGCTAAGTACAAAATATGTTTTAAAAATATCTGTGGGGATCATCTCTTACAGAGAACATTATCACACAGAGAACATTATCACACAGATAACATTATCATACAGAGAACATTATCACACAGATAACATTATCATACAGAGAACATTATCACACAGATAACATTATGATACAGATAACATTATCATACAGAGAACATTATCACACAGAGAACATTATCATACAGAGAACATTATCACACAGATAACATTATCATACAGAGAACATTATCACACAGATAACATTATGATACAGAGAACATTATCACACAGATAACATTATCATACAGAGAACATTATCACACAGAGAACATTATGATACAGATAACATTATCATACAGAGAACATTATCATACAGAGAATATTATCACACAGATAACATTATGATACAGATAACATTATCACACAGATAACATTATCATACAGAGAATATTATCACACAGAGAACATTATGATACAGAGAACATTATCACACAGATAACATTATCATACAGAGAACATTATCACACAGAGAACATTATGATACAGATAACATTATCATACAGATAACATTATCATACAGATAACATTATCATACAGAGAACATTATCATACAGATAACATTATGATACAGATAACATTATCATACAGAGAACATTATCACACAGATAACATTATCATACAG
>OOFC01028802.1:0-17500 GCA_900323345.1 Pseudochromis fuscus | reverse complement strand
CCTCTCTCTCTTTAAGAAAGACAGAGTGTGTACAGTGTGATCCTGCCTCAGCCTCACACTGCCTCTGTGAGTGTGTGCTTGCCCTCAGCTCCGGGCACGTCCGTGGCTGCCACCGCTGAATGTCCCCTAAGCATCGGCAAATAGCCAGACTCTGTCACAGCCGCTGACTGGACCAGCTGTTTCTTTCTCTTTCTTCCATCTTATCTCCTCCGTCACACTATCTGTCTTCCTCTCTGTGACTCGCCTTGTGAAAGAGGCAGTGATAGGGCGCCTGGTGCTGCAGCTCTTGACACCACCGTTGATATCCACACATGCTGGCATCAGTGGGAGACAGCTTTGTGTGTGCGTGTGCAGGTGTGTGCGTTTCACCGAGCAACCGGGACACAAACAGCGCTCTGTGGACTGTCGGAACACAGAGGACAGTTTAACTCTGTTGTTTTTGTGGTTCTTGTTGACAGACGCGTAGGCCGGAGGAGGACAGTGAAGGTCAGAGGGTGCACAGTTTGGGACGCGGTCGGTCAAACCCAGTTAGACAAACAATAAAAGTGAAATGGGATGGGTCCAGGCTTAAGCTGTCTGGCCGTGCCTCGGCCCGGGCTGCTGGCGTAGGCACTTTTTCGTGTCCTGTGCGTCTCACATTGGGAGTTATCAGAGCATGCAGGCAGGGTAGCAGTAGTAGTAGTAGCAGCAGCTCGCTGGGGACTGCAGAGGGTCCTGGATGTGACCTGATTTGTCAATTTGATGACTTCACAGAAGTGTCGCTCCTCCAGGGACTCATTGGCTCCCAGTTCGAGCAGGGAGACTCACTGTTTCATGTTTTGTTGAAAGAAAATTGAGCAGCGTAATGGATTTATCAGAAGTGCAATTTGACATCAAAGTGCAACATCGCAGACGGCTCTAATTGTCTGGGACTCTCTCACCATGGCTTATCCAGAGCACTTTGATTGGTTGAAAGAAACCGTCAATTTGTTTCCAGGTAAGAGTAGGGATTCACTGAGTTTGTGCATGGGGTGAAATACAAATTTAAGAAGAGTGAGACAAGATATTGTTTAAATTTTAACATGCTGGAATTTCCTGATCAGCCCAAGTCTTTAAACATAATTAGAATGAGGGGGAAAATTTCTTGTCTGAGCCCTTAAAGTGGTTCAGTTATCATGTTCACAACAAACTTCTCAGTGTGTAGTGAACATGATAAAAAGCCTCTTCATCAGCTGGAGTTGTTTACTGCTCTGCGGATGCATCTACGGGGAAAGCAAGGTGAAATGCATGTCTGTGTAAACAGTTTTTGAGCCAATTAAATCATCTGAAGGAGCAGGGACTAGAGAGAACAAGCGAATGCAAATGGGAGAGCAGCAGACAACAGAGCAGGACACAACAGAAAAGGCGAGGAGTATAACGAGGAGGGGTAACGAGGACACCGCTGATGAGGATGCAGAGACAAATTCGGTTTCACTTTGTGCAGTTTCTGTCACTCAAGGATAAAACCTTGGACAAAAGTGGAACACCAGGCTTTGCTCTTTCTCTCTGAAACATTTGACCTTTTTAATTAAATTAGGAATTCCTCATATTCCCTGTAGCAGCAAATGAAGGAAGAGAGGATTTCCCCTCCCTTGACTCGCTTATCACAAGGAATTTGTGTCCTTTTCATGTTGCATTTTAAATTATGTATGAAATGTATTTGCATGAGTGAAGGCTCAACATCTCAATACCAAATTATGTTTCTAAATTACAATCTAAGGGATACAAAATTAATGTGGTGTTTGGAAAACACATGAATGCACCATGCTGCCACAGAACGTTAGCCTGCGCTCGGGAACCAAAAATAGACACAGCGTATATACAAGTCAACACAAATGCCAATACACGCACATGTGCAGAGTCGTGTTCTACTGCGTCTGTTGAGGTGTTGTCGTACAGAAGGGGAAATGCCTGTGGAGGCTCAGATGGTGACAGATGGTTTGGAGACAAATCAGCCTGGGAGTCAGGATCTCTGCCCTGGGACCAGTAGCCTCTTTAAGTATGTTTGTGTAAGTGCGATGCTATATTATGTCAAGGTAGAGTGCGTGTGTGTGTGTGTTTTCCAGGTAATTTGTGATATATATAGATATATATACATGTGCTTGAGTGCATGCATGGCTGAGCATCTCTCTGTTTTGTGTGTACAGGATGTTAATGTTATGTAATGCTTCTAGTAACTGCACATTGAATATGACAGTACCATCAAAATATATTGCTTTTGCATATTTGTGCGTATTCATGTGGCACAACAGTATGCATTTTTTTTTTTAAGTTATTCAAGCTTCTGTCAGCTGCAGGGTCCTCAGAGCTGTGATTAATGACTGAATACATAGAACACACTGGCAAATATATAGGGTTTTTCTACTAGCGTGGGCTGCTTTAGCTGCACCGTGCCAAACTGTGATGACATGCGTTTCCATCGCAGCCTCACAGGCTCACAGGAGAAAAATGTGCACTTATGAAATCTCTGTGTGCTAAACTTTTAGTTCTGCCCATATGTAGAAATGGACAAAGCAACTGGATTTCAAAAATGAGGCCGGAGGTGCTTAAAGGTGCAATACTCCTCATGGCCACTAGGTGGTGGCTCCAAAAAACTCCAATTGACTTCAATTAAAAAATCATGAAATATTTTGTCCATTTTTTTCCACAGGTCATTCTGGTGTCATTATCATAAAGTCAACTCTTCTTATTAGTGATCGAGTGCTCGATCTGAAAAAAATAACAGTATAATTTAGTAGATATTAGGTTTGACAACGAGGAATATTTCCCTAATTCGACTACACCTAAGTTCCCGTCTCATGCACACTGGGTAGTGTCCTCGTGTTCAAGGGTCAGACCCACCTCCTTGCTCCTCCCTTTATATCCAAATATGGTCACTTCTGGTTCCAACCAACCAACACGGCGACATTCAAACGCTGAACTCCTTGTAAATATATAGAAGCTGTTGTGTTACGACGTGATAGTGGTAAAAAGTGACCACTTCCTGTTGTTACCACACTATATGTCATCCACTAGTAGACACGTGGGATGCTTTTATGCTTTTATTGTGAAGGTGAACTACTTTCTGTGCAGTGCAATAAGAAAACACTCAACTTGATTGTGGCTGCTCAGTCACAGCTCGCTGTGATCGCACGTCTCTAATCTCTGCCATACATCACCAGGTGCAGTTTCTCATGACTGTGACATTGTTACGCTTTGTTCGAATAACCTTGCAGGCATTAGTATGAAACTTCACAAAGTGCTTTACAATCGGTCCATAAATTACAGCTCAAGAGGTGCTTATGTGGCAGCCAGGTGAAGTTGTGCAGTAAGTAGCTCCTCTGGCCTCCGCGTGGAGGTAATTCCCCGAGGCCACTACACTTAAAGTACATCTCAGTCCAAACCTGTTTCGACTGTGGTGAGACAGCAGCTGCTAAAAGCTCTGCAGGAGTAAGTTTGGATGGTGCGAGTGCATAAACATGTGTCTCCATCTGCTGCCTGACATGTAGTCAGTGGTGTGTATCTGTGTGTGCACACGTGTTGTTGTGTCTCCTCACAGTTGAGCCTGGCCTAGACGACTTAAGCCCTGCTAGCCTTTAATAATCTCATTCCCAGGCAGTACCATCTAGGTCAGGGGTTTCTGTCCTCACTACGCTGCTTGTTGTAGACCACAGGTGCACAATGGTGTCCAGAAAAACATCAATTGAGTGAATTGTCGATTTAAAGACAGTTAATTGTACAAGAGGCTGAGTTTAGTGATCAGTGTGTAAGATTTATTACTAGGCATTTTCTTCAATGTCATGCAGAAAGACAAAACAAAGAACACCTCTTCTATTAAATAAGGACTTGACATCTACCCCGTATAAAACAATGATAAAAGACAAAAATAATAACAATCATAGAGTATTTTATAAGATAGACATAGCCACAATAGCGCCACCTACTGGTTTGCGGACACTTTTGGATTTGTGTTTTGGATTTGAAGGAGGCTGCTAGGTTGGAGCACTCCTGTGAAATCCCTCAAACTTCACAAACAGGAACACACAGATGCTAGGTTTTTAGACCCAGACTAATTATCTCTACCACTGCACTTCAAATCTGGTTCTTCTTTGGATGTGGCATTACAGGATGTGTTTTTGTTTGTGTATTGCTCTAAGGTAACAAGGGCTTCAGCTGCTGTGTGTGTCAGCTGATGATTCAGTACAAGACTGCGATCAAACCCTGGTTAGTCACTGCGTGTTTTACTGCGGCGACTGCAGAAGGCAACTTTGTCGAAGACTTCTCTTCCCTCCCAGGAGCTGTTTTTTTCAGCTTCATCCTTCATGTTGCCTTTATTGACTTTATTTAGTGAATGTCATGTCTTTGCGTCAGTGTAATGTCCACGTCAGCATCTAATATCGGAGAAGCCGCTTTGTGTTCGTGCTCTAAAAATAGTAACAAGGTCAGAAACCTTGGGTCGATTTGTGGAGGTTTAAGTGGACATCAGCTAAAAGTGGAACGAGTTGCTGACAAGTCCCCATTGCATAAGAGATTTGAAGCTCAGCACAAAATGGGAAAAGATGAGGGTTGAGGATTGTTAGGCATTTGTCAGGGGATACCTGTGGAGAGGATTTAATCATGCGTATTTCTTTTTTTAAGCATGTGATGGACCAAGAGGAAAACAAAGTGCAATCTGCCTTTGATGGATGTTTCCACCTATTAAATATGCACTGGATGCCATCATATGATAGTTGCATCAAAAGCTATTGTATTTATCAGGAATGTGATATGCAGCTGTGTTTTAACCATAGACTGTAGATAGAAATTAATGCAGCAACTGGGTCTCAAAAATGAGGCCAGTGTCAAAGTGCAATTTAAGGTGCAATACCACAGATGGCCACTAGATGCTGACTCCAAAATACTCCAATTGACTTCAATTCAAAAATTGTCATTTTCACTCATGAAATTGACACTGACATTAACATTGACATGAAATACTCTGTCCATAAATTGTTTTCGTAAGTCATTCTGATGTCATTAGCTAAAGGTAATTTGTCTTATTAGAGATCTGGAACATCTGAGCATCATTAAGTTGATATCAGGCTTACAGGAAAAATATTTAGTGGTGTGGTTAGTTTGATGGTCTCAAATGGGACCAACCCTGCACTTGAGTCTCAGGGGCTGTCCACACGGAGACGATTTTTAAAGTATCTGCAAGTTATTTATTGTACGGGCATTTCATCCGCACTGAACTGGCTTTTTGGGAGCCTGAAAACTTAATGATTTTTGAAACTGGATCCCAGAGTGAAGACATGCTTTGGGTTTCCATGTTTACAACCCATACGTATCTTTTCTAAAACCATGACGCCATAGCCCCACCTCTCCCTTAACCCGGATGCACTACTCTGACAACAACAGCAACAATGGTGGACTACAGTGTTGCTTTGTGCTGCATAGGCTACTGAACTTGTTTTGTTTTTTTTCAGCAAAATCTTCTACTGCATCTTCTTGTGTTTTTTTTTCTTTTTTCTTTTTTTATATATCACTCAAGTTTTATGCACAAGATCCGTGTCTTCTCTGTTTTTGGTGTCTTTCTGTGGCAGTGTTACTGCACCACTTACAGGCCTGTTATATACACTACAGTGTTTTCAGTGGTTTCGTGTGGACATATTTCTTGAGGCGATGCAGTGTTTACGGACAACCTTTTTAATTAAAAAAAGATTGTTTTCGTCTCCGTGTGGACAACGCCTCATACACATTGGGTTTTGTTCTCGGGTTCAGTGTTCAGACCCGCCTCCTCACTCCTCCCTTCATATCCAAATATGGTCACTTGTGGCTCCAAACAACCAACATAGTGACGTTCGAATGCCAAACTCCTGGCTTCAAAACACAAGCCAAAACCAATGGGTGTCATCACTTTAGCTTCATCTATTCTATATACAGTCTATGGCTTCAACACAGTGTACAGGGCTTTTAATGGGTTACATTTCATATTCTCACAATTTTAAAGTTAAATGTTAAATCTTTTTTAAATTAGATTTCTGAACAAATCATGAAAAAGTAATAGTAATTATATGCTTTAACATAAACTCTATCTATCTTTACTAATGCTTTGCTCACAACTGATACACTACATGCTTTAAGCAAGTTTTCCAGTGAATGCAGAGTAGATAGCAGAGTTGTGTAAACATGCCTGTGGGACGAGGTTTCTATCTATGACTTAACACCTTTTTGATCCAGTATTGAGGTTTCTAAAGGCAGCTGTGTGCTGCATAATAATCTGTTGTGCTGTGCTGTATGCATCACAAAAGCCTTAAGGCTTCCAGTCTCTGTCCACCACTCTTTATATTTTTGTCTATTTCTCTTTTTCTTGTTTCTTTCGTCACTTCCTGTTTACATCCCCCTTTAACCTCCTGCTACACCCCCCTTCTCGCTCTCCCATCATTTCATCTCTCCATCTTTCCTGTTTAAGGCCACTAATTTGGTCTGTCTGGCTCTACAACTGGGCAGCAAAGGAAATAACTGACAAAGATTTCCATGATTACATTTTTGCCCTGTCTGTTTAAAGTTACATTTAGAAAAAGTGACTTCCGTTACTGCATCTGTTGAAGAGGCACTGCCACATCAAAGAGTTTTGTCATTTTTTACGACTGCTGGTTTAGCATTCATCTATGTGTATTTAAACCTTTAAGACCTTTCAGCAAGTAAACTGAATGTTTGCCATATCTCACTGTATATTTAACTGATTCTTCACATGTTCACAAGTCGTGTTTATGGGGCACTGATTATAGCAATAGTGTAGATTATTGAGAGTGGTGTCAAGACCAAAAACACAAATGCAAAACTGTAAGGAATGAACCATCCACTGCATTTATCTGCTATGAAGTAAGTTCCACACATTATTATGCTTAGTTAGCTACAGCAATGACTGATTACTGTGAATAACCAGGTGACTTACCCTCTTTGAATTATTAGTTTAGCAAGTATTTAGCTAACCAAATAATTTTTGAAGGGTTTCAGGTTTGACTTTATTTGGTTCAACAATATTTACATCCCAGCCAAGCTGAAACTATGTATTTTGCGAGGAACCCAGCTGAAATTAAATTCTCTTTTGTTTTCTACCTTCGGTGTGCTACGTAAATTTGGAGAGATAATCAGAAAAATAAAGTGTTATGGTTTCGTGAGGACCCTGCTCCTAGTTTTGGATTCATTTGATGGACTACATACAAGAATCTGACTACATAGACAGACAGGGTACACAGAGATCCACAGACTTGAACCTAGAAATCACTCAGCACAAACCTCTGCTGAGGCATAATCCTGCTGTACTGATGCTGTAGACTGAACACTGTTGCCCCTTTGTGGGCACTGCCTTGTTAAAACACTCTCCTGTTTTACAACATTGGGATTTTGGGGGATTTCAGGATGGTTACAAGATCCCATGCTGTGTAACTATTTGTTCCTTTGCTAATATCCTCTGTCAAAAACAAACAAACAAACAGGAAAAAAAGTCTCCAAATCTGTTTGTAACATTTTCCCTAGTGTTGCTAACAGATGGACAGACAGACAAAGCAATGCTGGCAAAACATAACCTCCTTGGTACCACCAAGTAACCACAACTTACTGGTGGTTAGGTTGATCAACAATGGGAGAATGGGTGTGAGGCTGAACTCCGCTCTTGTACACATTGGACAGTGTCCTCGGGTGACCTCCTCACTCCTTACATATTCTCCAGCAGTGCACTGGTTTCTAAGATACTTACCTGCTTAGTGCATTTAATAGCATGTAAACATATGTGTAAATGTGACCTAGGTACCCAGTTTGGCACTGGTGTTTTTCTGACTCGTTAGTACTGCTAACAGTATCCTGTCTGGCCGTGACACATGGGCTACAGCACAACTTTGTTTACTTAGTATTTTGCTCCCAACAGTGTAACTCTGGCAGCCTGCCACTTCTAGCCAATCAACACCAACAACATCCCTCCAGCCAGCTGAGAGAAAAAAAAAAGCATTGCTGATGTTTCCCCCTTTTTAAAAAAACACTTGAGTGATAATATTTTTAGTAAACAAACATCCAAACCATCCAAGGTTTATGTTTGTGCAAATATCATGCAAATTACATTTCTGTTTGCAACACTGTATAATACAAGGGGTAACTGAAATACACAAACAGCACTTTTTGTGTTGGATCAACTGGTGAGGATTCAGATTTCGATGTAGATTTAGACTTAATTTGGACTCAAGACTTTATTGTCATTCAGATCATGCACCATACAGTGTACACCAGAAGCAAATGTTGTCGCATTGGTTCAGAGTAGTGCAAAACTAGCATCATAAAAAAATATATATATAAAAATCACATGAATATAACAGCACTGTAGTAGTTATAACCTATTATGTGGCTTGAGTCTTAAAGCCTCATCTCATACATTCATCCTTTTGCGGTATAAAGAACTTTTAATGATCATTATTGTTTTCAAAAAACAAAGCAGGAAACAGTAAAATGCACTTTTAGCCAAATCTAAGAGTTTGTTGTCAATATGATTTGCTAGTGATTGTTAAAATTCCAGCCGACAGTGGTGTAGTTGGTGTAGTGTGTCTGATAACAGTGTAAATAATTTTTAATGTAACAAGCACAATACTTTTTTTTTCTCTCAATGAAAAGACGTTAAAATCCTTGTGGTCCTGTTGATTTATTTAAGTGGAGGTTCAGTGTTTGTTTTGTACATAATGTATGTAAATGCATGAATGAATGGTATGGACTGGCACAGCAAACATTATCTGTGCAAAAGCTGTAACAGAAGGGGAGAGAGGAGAATAAGAAGGTGGGGGCGTGGGTGCAGGGTGCTGTTTATCTCAGAGGACAATGCTGCTTAGAAAGGAATGACACAATAGACTCCATTCACTGCCACACCAACAGCATTATGACATTTTTTTCCTCTGACTGGACATTATGCATACGCCCAAATCATCAGTGTCACAATAGGACTTCCAAACAGCTCCCAACAACACAGACAGGAGCTTCAATGCCAGATATTCTTCCGACTCTAGTTGCAAACTGTATGCGAGCCACTATCAAAAATGCGCAATCCTAACTTGGCTTCATTTTTCTTCTTTTTTTCCTCTTCGCTTCAGTGCATTAGCTATTTCCCCCCCTGATGTTTATATTACATAACCAAAGTGGACACTTGTTTTTTTTTTTTCTTAGTGTGTTTGGACATTTTTGCTTGTTCTTTCCTTGTTTGTATCCTGCAGCATTATAAGGCTGCTGAGGTTATCGTACTACAGAGCAGCAGAGTAGATAACAGCCCATCACGATACAAAAACATCACCAAACATTCGGTTTAAAACCGACAGTCGCAGCCATCAGCCGGATTTATCTGGATTACTTTAGCAACACAAAGCACATACTGCTACGCTGACTTGATAATAACCATGGTGAACATTTGTTTTGTCTTCAGTTTAATTAGTTTGCTTTTAAAGGCCACATAGTTTGCTGTTGTATTCAGGACTTGATACCTTTATAAGTGTTTCTTACCACACAGTACATCACAGTATACCATCTGTAAGGCTCTTCAGTGGATTAAGAGGCTTGTGAGATATGGGTGGTACAGTATATTGAGGCATCTTTAAACAACTGCAAGTGTTGTTGCGCCAGATCTCTGCAAATGTTTTATTTATTTCAGTTAAGAAAAAACACTTTTGTGAGCATTTTCTCATAAATTAAAAGTGAATATAGAATGATGTTGATGATGTCACAAGTAGTGAGTTAAAGCAACCGATGTCCCGACTCCAAAGGCCATTGGTGTAATGACTGTAGACTGTATACAGAAAGAGACGAAGCTACCAGATTTTAAAAACGAGGCCAACGTGGAAATGGAAAAAATGCAATACCCCTGATGGCCATGAGATGCTCACTTCAAAAAACTCCAATTGACTTAAATTCAAAGATCATCATTTTCTCAGTCGATGCATTTTCATTCTGATGTCAAAAACTAAAGTCAACTAAAGTCCTATTTGAAGGCATGTTAGGCTTCAAAAAGAGGAATATTTATGGGTGTAACTAGTTTGATTTACAGGTCTGGTTTCCAATGAGACTAAACCTAATTTTGAGTCTCGTCCACATTGGACAGTGTTCTCAGGTTAAAGGATTTGATCCACCTCCTCACTGCTCCATTCACATCCAAATATGGTCATTTCTTGTTCAAACTAACCAACATGACAGCGTTCAAATGTCAAACACACATGCCAGACCACACTCAGAGAGCACAAACCTCTGCCACAGCTTTGGTTGGTTATTGTTCAATTTGTCCAATACACGTAATTGTGTTTACTTTGTTTACTTGAATGCTAATCTATAGTGTTGTCCTTTGTGTTTCCAGGTTTGCCAGGGTTTTCCAGCATGTTTGGGAAGAAGAAGAAACGGCTGGAGATCTCAGCTCCGTCTAACTTTGAGCACCGGGTCCACACGGGCTTCGACCCGCGGGAGCAGAAGTTCACCGGGCTGCCGCAGCAATGGCAGAGCCTCCTGGCGGACACTGCCAACCGGCCCAAGCCCATGGTGGACCCCTCCTACATTACCCCCATTCAGCTGGCACCAATGAAGGTAGAGAGCGCATGGACAGAGGGCACCAGGCCTGAGCACTGGGGACAGAAACATTATCATTTCCAGTCAACTGCTCACTTCACTTCTTTTCCTGTTTTCACCCTGTGTATACTTCATTTCCTCTCACCGCTGTCCTGAATCTATTCCTTTTATTTCTCTGTCTTTGCACTCTCACTCTCTGTAGGTGTCTGTCACTTTAGTGTCTCTCACTGCTTCTCTCTCCACCTGTTAGACTCAATTCTTCATACCATCTGGCCACTTCACACTGTTCAAATGTCCCCATCATGTCTGAAACTGCAGTCATATTGTTGTACATTCTACTGCTTTACGCCTGAATTAAGCACATTTGTGATAATTTACACTGAATTACTCTCTTATTGCAAACTCACTGACAGTTTAGAAAGACTATATCACTTTTAAATAAAAGAAAAATAAACAAAGTGTTCAAATTATAAGTGATAAACTCTTGCTGTGACAGTCTTTCTTGGTCAGCTACTATATAAAAAGTATTGCCAATATTTATAAGGTGTGTAGCTGAGATTGTTTGGACAGTTTAATAACTAAAGTAAAAGAAGCAGAAGTTAACTATTCTTACTGTAGCAGTCAGTTTTGCTTCCAGCTGTTTTTAAAACATTGGTAGAAAGTCACAGATTGAAAAATGTTCGTGTCATTTCAGAGTAGCAGCATTGAAATCATACTATTTAGCATGTCTTTGCTCCGTGTTAGTGTAAATTTACAGTTTTAGTAACTACTGAATTATGTAAAAACCTCACAAATAAACACTGAATATGATTTACATGTTTTATAATAATAATAATGTACATTTTGCTAAACGTGAGATTTAGTTTGACATTGGATTCTGTCTCCCATGCTAATCCCAACATGTAACTTTAAAGACTTTCTCCAGTGAAATAATGTCACAGTTATCAGAAACCACACTGCAAACTTTCTTTTTCCATCCGGTTGTCTCCTTACCTCCTCCTGTGAATGTGATTGTGTGTCTCCTCTTCTCTCTGAGTGTCTCCTCTGATGTGTTGTTGTTCATTGGTTCTTCCTGACATATCACTTTGGCACAACGTAAAAAAAAAAAAGTGGCTCTCACTAATTAAAGCCACTTACACACCTGAACATTTGATACATTTCTGTGCACCTTTCTCTGGGCTGTAGCAGAACATACGATTACAATACATAGGAAAATATTGGGCCTAAGGGTCACTGCTTGAAATGTGGCATCTATCATTTTTCAATGTGGGCCCATCCTACTGCATGTGTGACCCCAAACTCTGCTCTTTCAGAGGTCAATGCCCTTCAGCTTTGACATCTAGGACCCTCTGCCTCATGTGTGTTGCAGTACAACACCTGCTTACACCACTTCTGTTGACCTTGGTAATGTGTTAGGAACACTCACCCAAGAAACATGTCAACATATGTCGCATCACATGTTTTATTTTGAAATATAGTGTCTGAGGAACCACTTACAGATCCTGCTGACAGGAAAATAAGACTAATCAGACAAAGTTCTGTAATCGAGAACAGCAATATGCCACAGGAGATATCTCTGAAGAGGGGGAAACAAGAAAATAATTCTCTTGCTCTCTTCACAGATATCTCCCAAGAAAGTCCGGTCATCAGAAACGCCGTTGCCCAAAGTATGACTTCCTCTTCCCTTCTGTTTTCAACCTCCCGCCCTTCTTCTTTTTTTTTTTTTTAATGGTCGCTCTCACACAGTCACAACTCCGCTGTTTTGTTTCCACATCTCTCCTCCGCTGCCTGCTGCCATGCATTCAGGTGGAGGTGGCGTGTCAGCAGGAACAGGGAGAAACACAGAGAATGACTCCACACATGACATAACTACATTGCTCTTGCCAAGTCTTTTCTTAGACCTCATCTCCACTCTTCTTTTGTTTCATTCGCATGAGCCTCCCCTAGAAAAGATACGATGAACTGCAGCAGCATGTTCCCCTTGTTTCAACCCCTTTGCTGTGGAGCGCCGTTGATAATGATAATGATGATGATGATAATCACAATGATGACATTGATGGTGGTGATGATGATGATGGGTGCTGGGATGTGCAGTGCATGTTGCCATGACAGCTGATTCTGCTCTGCTGGAGGCCACCACTCTGTAGAAAATAGGTCGTAAAGGGTTGCATGTGTTAGAAGAACCCTTCGATCTCCTCTCCTCCTCCTCTCCTCTCCTCTCCTCTCCTCTCCTCTCCGAGCTGTGCTGTAGCGTTTCAAGGGAGACGATGCCCTTGGTGTGACCGTGAGAGAGAGAGATGGGCTAAAGCTCTGCAGTAGCAAGCCAGTGAGTTAGCAACTTGTTTTCACTGTGTGTGTGAGTGAGTGTGTAACATTCAGAATAGTAGACGGAGAGTGAAAGCAGCACGACGTGTGTGTTCGCACCGGTCTGTTGTGTTTGCGGCTCAACCAGGTGGTTAACATGCAGACCGGGTTGTCTCTCCTCTGAGGCCCGCCATTCCCTCGTTTCTCAGCTTTACCTTCATCACTCTTCATCGCACGGTTCTTGGTCACCTAATCTGACTCTCCTCTCCTCCCATGAAGGGAATTAAAAGCTAATCTTGCTGGATTGGCAATATTTTCCCACATTTACTGACACTTTCTTATGCTGCTCAAGAAACGTGGCTTCGGTCCATATCCACTCCAAAGAATTTAAGGTCAGTTCTGACTCATAACGTTATCAAAAAAACCTGAGTTTAGATGGCAAGGATGATACAAGGACTTTTTTTTTCAAGTGGAAAGTTTCAGTGAAATGAAAGTGTAGATTGTATAAACATGGAGTATCAGGGACAGTCGCTTTCAGCTGTACTTTTGAGCCCGAAATAAGCATTCAGGCCTCATCCAGAGGTCTTCCATTGGAATAGAAATGGCTAATGACAGAGTGATTCATTTTTATTACTTAAAAGGATTGGGGCTCTTGTCTGATTACTTCCTTAAAGGTGTCATCCCAGATCTCTCTCTCTCTTTCTCATTGTCTGCTTTATCTGGGCCTGTTGCACTGAAGTGACCACGAGGACCAGTGAATGAAGGAACCTTGTTAATGTTTGAAGTGATGTCTCTCACTGTACTTGTGTTATAGGGCAAAGTGTCATGCGATGTCTCGTAAGTACATATGTAAATGAATTGCAATTACAGTTGCAAATTGTTTGCATTAAGGTTTTTATTTGACAGCAGTGGTGGAGATGAGACATGTGAGCAAAGACAGGAGCATATGACATGCCGTGCTCCAGCTGGCGGCGAGTCAAACCGTGAATGCTGCTGCTATGTGGTATGCTCTGTAACCATTAGGCTGCCGCACATCTCCCACATAATGTAATTGTTACTTGTAATGTGACTCTTAATGCCAGCAATGACTTAGTGTTCACAGTTGTGTATCTACTATTTATAGCCCTTATTGTAGTCTTCTATTGAAGGTGTAGGAAAGAAAGTATCATGAATATATGCTTTGTTCTTATTTATTTTAACTGTGCTTTTCTTCAGTTTTAAACATATCTAAAACTGTCAGTGTGACTCATATTGCCACATATGTAAAAATAATCAAACCCAGTCACAGTTGATAATGCACCAGTTTGTATCTTTGTGCAGTAGATTTAGTTTTTCTCTGTCTGAACATTAGAGCAGGATAAAAGGAACGAGCTGTATTTCAAAAGGCTTATTTAATCAAAACAATACAGATTAAAGATATTTTGTTCATGCTAGCTTAATAGTCCAATCTTTTTTAACAAGCACAGGATGTAGGCTAAGAGCTGTTGGGTGTGTGTGTGTGTGTGTGTGTGTGTGGGGTTGTACTCTGTGTAGCCTATGTGAGCTAGCATTATTCTCAGTGCCAGGCAGATCAGTTGCATAGCAACAAGAACTTTTTGAGGGCAGGAAATCTTTCACCAGTGGAATGTGTCAAGCACAAGAACAGTAAAAATAAAAAGAGAGAGAGATACATACTGTACATGCCCCAAGATTCCCATGTACAACTTATGAAAATTACATAACTTAAAACAAACTGATGGTTTATGCGAGCTCTGGAGAAATCCGAGCAGGCAGTGGCATCTGGAGTTGAACCAGAAATGCAACAAAAGAACTTGTTAACTTGTAACTTTAAAAATTAGAGCGTCACATGTCGGCTTTGCTGTTTCTGAGATACACAAAATCATTACAACAAAGTATTCAAAGTCTTCGAATGCCAATGAAAATGCATCAAACAGTGTGTTGACTGCACACTGTTTCCAGACTGGGTATGCTTTATCATGAATCTGTTGTGGAGTGATTGGTATTGCCATGTACACAAAAAAGGTTACTGGGAATAAATCAGTGAGGTTGGTAACGTGTCAAAAAAAATGTGAACGATTGCGTAATCACATATTAATAGGCTGCATTAAAGTGACATTCTTTACTGAGAAGCTGCAGAAGTGGCTGCAGTGAGATGTGGTATTAATGACCCTGTAGAGTGCTTACCCAACAGGACTGTGTGTGTGTGTGTGTGTGTGTGTGTTGAATAGTGCCAGAGGTCAGAGCAGAATCCAGTTAAACAACCTTGCTTCTTGCTGGAGATTACCTCCCTGCTTCCTTATGCTGTAGATCTTCCTCTTATTTTCACCTCTTTACTGAACCTTAGTGACTCTGAGCAGCTGTAACTATCTATCACATCCTAAAACACATTTCAGGCTCACGCACACACTGTCCTGTGTATTTTGCTACTTGTAACAGAAAACAACTGTACAATAACTGTACAAGTATTTCATTCTGTATACAGTTGTGAGTTTTGTTGCTGCTTTTCCTCCTAACCATTTTATCTTTCTTGTTTCTGTCCTCACAGGAAAATTCTGAGCATATTTCTGTGTTAATGTTGTAAAAAAAAAGTGTTCATTATCAGGATGAGAAAAGAGCTGTTTGATTGTTTTCCCATCACTGAGGTTTTCAAACATTGTTTTGCCTCTTTGGACTTAATTAGATCAGAATATTTAATATTTTTAAAATAAGCTTTTTCCTATGCTTAAAACAAAATAATATTTCTCTATGACAGTAGCTGGATGGAGAAACTCAAATATGTCAAATATGGGAAATACAGTACTCTGCAAAGGTTTTAACCAGTTTAGGCATTTGGATTGTGAGAGGTCTTTTCTGCACCAGCTTCAATTGGATACAGTCAGAATCAGTAGGAGCAATCTACAGTAACAGTATTGGAGTCCTGCAACAGATGCTCTGGTCCCCACAGAGTCCTGACCTCAGCATCACAGAGTCAGCCAGGGATCACATGTAGGGACAGAAGAGACTGAGACAGACCAAAGCCACATAAGAACTGCAGTAAAACATCAAAATGAACAACCTACCCGGTGCAGAAGTGGACAAATATGAATGCTGTTTAGAAGAAGTCAAACTCAGCTCGCTGAATCATATGTCCCATATAAATTGGGGTTTTGTGGTGAAGTTAACTGCCTGTCATTTGGTTTATCTGTCCTATAATGAGGTGAGAGTGCAGGAAGTGGTACAGGAAGTGGTATTTGCACTCCTCTCCCAGGTCAGAGTACACATTCAGTTCAGATGACTTCACTGGAGGGTTGGGGATTGTTTGAGAGACTCTGTGACAGCTTTATTTATTATCCAACAAAGAGTCCACATCAAATATTATATTAGGTGGGAAATTTAAAATTTTGTCAGTATACTTTGCATTAATTTTAGTGATTTACTTTTTCTTTACATGGGATTTAGGTTTTCTGTGACTAAAGCATTTTTATTTGTTTAATGTATCTTCATCACCTTCATTTGTCCTCCTACTACTAGTTCTGAAAATCTTCTGAAATCAGCAGAATAGACCTGCTTTGCATGATGGCTTTGGGGCAGTGAATTTAACCGGATGCCTTGAAGTTAGAGGGTTGCACTTTATTTTTAAGGAAAGAAGAGTTTTTCTAAGAGTCTTCATGTTGTACTTACCTTTACTCGAAGAATGTGTCAATGTTGTTTTCTGATGTTTTGTTTTAAAATGATCTTTTTAACAATTAAGTAATAAATACTCCTCAGATGAAACATAATAATCAAAAACAATTATTGTGCCATAATAGTCTGGATCAAGCCCTGTTGAGAAGACTGTTGTATTCAGCTGAGAATGAACTGGATTCAGTACCAACTGGAATTAGTTGTCCAGCTAACAGACGTACAAAACTGATTAATCTGCTGTCACAGCTTGATTCTCACACCTTACCGCAACCGTGCATCAATTTCCCTCTGGATTGATGGAAGAAACTAATTTAATGCATAATTGTGTGGAACCCTGATCAGGCTGATAGATGGAAATAAGATTTGACTAACATGCAGACAATACTGTAAGCCCCATAGACAGGCATTGGATGTGTTTGACTTGTCTTCTTCGTGCAGTTGGATAATATGTCTCCAGCTTCTTTCCCATTCAAGGTCGATCTGTAAAAGACAGTGTTTCCTCTCTGTCAGCACTGCTATTCTTCTCTTCTTCTTCTTATGTTCTGTTCTCTTCTTCTTCTGTTCTGTTCTCTTCTTTTCCTCTTCTTCTTCTGTTCTGTTCTGTTCTTCTTTTCTTCTTCTTTTGTTCTGTTCTGTTCCTCTCTTCTTCTGTTCTTCTTCTGTTCTGTTCTGTTCTGTTCTGTTCTTCTTCTTCTTCTTCTCTTCTTCTTCTGTTCTCTTCTTCTTGTCTTCTTCTTCTGTTCTGTTCTTCTCTTCTTCTTCTTCTGTTCTGTTCTGTTCTTCTTCTCTTCTTCTTCTGTTCTGTTCTGTTCTTCTTCTCTTCTTCTTCTTCTGTTCTGTTCTTCTCTTCTTCCTCTGTTCCGTTCTGTTCTGTTCTTTTCTTCTCTTCTTCTTCTGTTCTGTTCTGTTCTGTTCTGTTCTGTTCTTCTTCTGTTCTGTTCTGTTCTGTTCTTCTCTTCTTCTTCTGTTC
>OOFC01028799.1:0-10582 GCA_900323345.1 Pseudochromis fuscus | reverse complement strand
ATATGCAATGTGCCCTCTGCAGATTTAATTGGTTTACTCCAAACAGGCACACAGACAGAGCAGTGTATTCATTGCTAATACAATGTACAGTGCGCTTGATTTTACACACACACACACACACACACACACACACACACACACACACACACACACACATACGTTCAGCATAAAGAAAGTGTTGTGAGAAAAATAGGATGGAGACAGTGTGTGTGTGTGTGTGTGTGTGCGTGTGTGTGAGTGTGTGTGAGGGTTTGGCCATAATCCTCCCCATAGCTACTGCACCTACGTTGTTCCCTGTAATGGTTTTAGGAGATTATTTCTTCCGGGAATAGCATTGCTCCATTCTGCGCTTGTGTGTTTTGCCATGTTTGTGAATGAGCCGTTTTGATGGATCGGGGTGGAAGTCACACAGTGTGGAGTAGGGCTACATATTGGCTTAGAGACGGATTTATTCTTCAGAGCTTTACACTTTGTTCCTGGCCTGGATTCTGCATTTTATCAGAGTGTGTGTGTCGTGTGTGTGGTGGTTATGTGAGGGAGGATGATGGGTGCGCACATAAGAACTTGGGTGAGGTGCAGTGTATCGATGGTCCTGTATATGTTTGTGTGAGTTGTGCATGTACTTACGTGGGAGAGAACAATAGTGTGTAGGTTATTGTGTGTAGCTGTGGTAGCCTGTGTGATCCTATGAATCAGTGCAGCTGCAATGACATTGATAGACGGCATTCATTCTTTTCTAAAAGTGCTGTGACAAAGTTACCAAGCCAGCCATGTTGTAGCCTCTGGGAAAACATCTCTGACAGAGAGAGGCATCTTTGAAGAAAATCTCTGAACCCCGTCAGCCTGTTTCAGACATTTTAACTGAGGGGAAAAATTGACTGTCATATTTCACTGCATTAACAAGTGAAGTGTGTGTGATGGTACAGCTTACACTGACTGTTCTGTCTCAGCCGACATGGTAGCGGTACAGATGTATTTTTTTTAAAGGTTTTCTTCTGCTCCATCTTGCGACACTATAGTAAATCGTCTTTGTGGGCTTTGGGCAAGTTTGGAAAAGCTCGTTTCACAGTCCGCTGGCTCCTTGCTAGCAGAGGGACAGGGCCACATATCAATGGAGGTGGCCAGAGAAGATTTGCCTCCAACCCCACACAGTCCCCCGCTGTCCCACACCTCTTACAGGGACACTCTGACATTGTGCATTTCACTATAAATTTTGAGGATCATACTAAAAAGCTTGTCCAGTCATGTGCAGGAACATTACACAAAATAAATCAATACAACATTTTAGGAATAGAGAGATTATAAATCTGTTGCCCTCGGTCCTATAATAGACTTTTAGCCATCTCCTGGGGAGGAAAAAAGGAGTGTGACTCTGCAGAATGAAGATCATATGAGATTGGAACTTTGCCCGTTTGACCAGAGTGTTTGGGCGGGTTTTGTTTCAGAGTCATCTTCATAGTGTTACTGTGTACTTTTAGGCGTTGCATGGGCTGATGTCAAGTACAGTTTCCTATGTCAAAGAATCAGTCGATATCTGTCAGATATCTGCAATCCTAAGGATGCTCACAGGCTGTCATGATGTAAAGCACAGTCATGGTGCAGGCTGGATTTCCTCCTTTTCATGTGCTATACACAAAATATATATTCAGTGTATACTTGTTTCCTCTCTTGTACATACCGGTGCAAACATATATTATTTGGACTATTTTTGTCAATGAAATAAAAAAGAAGAAAGTGAAGGTGTAAACTATAAAAATGCACATTAGTTGGGGTTTTTTTTATGCTGCTTGGATTTATGAAAATGTATGCAGATGATACAGTTTTATTTGTATCTAATAGAACAACTTAGTCAGTTACCACACAGCTGTCACAGCGTCTACAATCCACAGCAGCATAATTTGAAAACTCATGTCTTTCCCTCCACATTAAGAAAACTGTGTTTGTTTGCTTTTCTTTCAGGGCTCAGTTCTTAATAGAAAAGATAATGACTTGACTGACTTAATTAAATCATTAAGCCTTGATTGACTTGGCAGGATGGTAAGTCAAGAGTTGTCATTAGGAATATTCAGCTAATTACATTGCTGGTGTTGATACGTTATTTTGAACCTTAAAACCTTGGTAACACTCAGTCCTGTGGTCCTCTTAGAAACTGACTGAGAAGCTGAAATAAAACAGAAGAATTACAGTAAGATATAAACGCACTGGAAATCCCACTGTCTGAAACTCTCTGCCACTGGCATTAAGATGTGACAGGTAATGGGAACTGTGGAAGTCTGTAGGTGCTTTTCCACTGCGTGGTACCTACTCGACTTGACTCAGTTTGGTTTGGTTTTCCATTAGCAACAAGTACGTGGAAGCCCTAACCTGGTACCTGGTACCACCTTTTTAGTACCTGCTCTCATGTGGTTCTAAAAGAGGGACTGAGGAGGTACTAGAAGGTACTAAAATATTATTGGTCGGAATCATCATTGCGTCATCACTGCACGGCACGCAAATATTTGTACCCACAAATATTTGTACCCTCACGAGTTTAATGCACATGCTCCGTGTCTTCTTCTCTGTTCTGGTGTGTTTCTGTGGCAGCGTTACAGCGCCACATACAGGCCTGGTATATTTACTACAGCACATCCTGCATCTTCATGTGGACGCACATGTAATGCCTGGTTTAGGGGGAAACGTTTTAAAACGTTATCGTTTTCATCTCCGTGTGGACAGAGCCTGAGATTACTTCATCAACTTTCCCCTCCTTCACCTGACCATCATCTCCATGGAGGAGGTACTATCCTCTGTAGTACAGTACTGAGTTGAGTTGAGTTAAGTAGAAGCGAGCTGCCACCAAGTAGTGGAAAAGCACCTTTTGTGTCTTGTGAGAAAAGGTTCTTCTCCATTGTCCCTTCAAGAGTATTTGCTCCTTCTTGTCATTGTCAATGGCTTCATTGTGTCAAGACTCACACCATGCTGACTTTTTGAAGCCTGCTGGAGGACAGCCTTTTCACATGCTCTGAAGTATCTCAGAGAAATGACAAACTATGATACTAACTGCTGGAACACTCGTGGAGAGTGTCTGTTGGAAGGACATAGATATAATAGTCGGTGTCAGTGAGACAGATTTTTCACAGCGCCTGTCGTACAGACCAAATGTCACATAAATTTCACTTCTTGTATCTGCTGCTGTGGTCAGTGGAAATGTTTTGGAGGCTCTGTGAGTTGTCTGAACAGAAGATGTTCAGCCCATCTTGTATTTCTGTGTTCAGCTTGCGTCTGTTTTGTGCAGACTGGCAGTAGTATTGCTTTCTCCTCGCACTGAAACTGGCAGCTCTTATCAACAGATTGAACTTAAACGTCTGCATATTTCCAGACTAACCTCGTCGCCTCGCCTCTCTCTGCACCCTCCTCACTGCGAGCGAGGCAACCCCGGCATGTCTGTTGGAGGCAAAGTATCAGTTACACTGCTGACGGCTGTGACATTTCCCTCAGAATGCCAAAGGCCGTCCCTCTGTCCAGCTGAGGCATGGATCCGTCTGAGGGTTAAAGACAGAGGGAGCAAATCGATGCAAACAGACAAACACAGAGGGCTTGACAGATATGCTGCAGGACGGCTTATTGCAGGACTGTGGACAAATATACACACAAACACGAGCTTGCTGCTTTCATCCTTCTCATTTCGCTTCATTACTGTCAGCCTCGCTCAAACTCAATCACACACACACACACACACACACACACAACAATTCAAACACGCACAAAGTGGACATTTGTCCTGCAGCCTCTATAAACAGAGCAGTGTGATCAGTCGGCATGGCGCCCTCTCTTGAGCCCATCTTCACGGGAAGCCTGAGGGAATAGAGCACACAACTGTGCGTCTCCACGTGTGTGTCTGTGCTCATGCATTTATAAGTGTGCTCCTTTGACAGCCAACGGGGGATAAGAGTCACAGCTTGTTTGCTGAGTAACAGGCTAACAAATAACCTGCTCAGGGGCAATCCAGACATGAAGTAAAGAGGGGACTGGCTTTGTGTGGCTCTCCTGTCTCTCACTGTAAAGTCCAGGCCCTTTACCTGTGTTTCTGCTTTCTCACCTTTCTGTAGGATCCTGCCCCCCCATCCTCCCCTCCTGCTCTGCCCTCATCCTCTTATTATGAATTCTTACTTTTTTTTTTGCAGAAATGTTACTTCCTGCACCAACACGCACACAACCCAAATGGCTTGCAGCATGGTGGTGATGAGTGAGGTGACAGAACACATGCACAAAAACACGCAGCATATCAGACACTAATGCAGCAGTTGAGGTGCTGGCTGTCAGATCCACTCTGCACTGCAGCCGGGATAAACTGCTGCTGCCGCCGCTGCTGCTGCTGCTGCTGCTGCTGCTGCACGGCCTTTTACACGTACAAGAAGTGGAGTGTTGTACTACTGCCGCTCTTACTGTTGGTGTTGCCCTCAGATGCCCCCTGTAGACCAAGTAAGGTCAGGCCTGTACATTGAAGTGTTAAAGGGAAGTTAGAGGTGGGAGCGATGAGTAAAAGGTTTTTTTCCATCTCGTGTAAAAGTGAAGGAAGATTCAAGCAGAAATATTTGTAGCTGAATGTGCCAAAGGGAGACAAATGCAACTTTATTGCACTAATTCTTCTTGAAGTCATGAAGTAACTCTCACTGTAATCTGATTCCAGTATCTGGTCCCTGCATAATCCAGCATGGTGGTTTCATGGATTTGTTCACTAGCAGTCATGTTCTCCATCACATCCACAATGATCCAAATAACTTCACTCTTGTACCTAAACCCAATCCTAACTATGCAGCATATACACTAAAAGAAAGCTTTCAATATAATTACATGACCAATTTCCATTAACTGATTGACTTGTTGGCATGAGCAGCAAACATAAAAACCCAATCAAACCATATATTTATAAATCTGACCAGCGTTGGCACCTATTGCACCTTTCTCCTCAGGACCAGACGAGCCCAATCCGACAACTCTGCGATGGTGGATAATGTATTTATTGTTTTGCGTGGATATATGGTACATGCACTGACTGTACTGTGGCTGCATGTGACAGTACACGGTGTATAGACCTCGGATACGGTGACGTGACTTTTCCTCGGAGTCGGTTTCGAGACCTAACCACACTCTGACAGCTCCATAAAAGTGCACCAGTGTTTTTAACAAGCTGCTAATTGGAATCTTGCAAAGCAGTGGCTGGCAGAACGAAATGACTGCTCATTTTACTGAACACGATGAAGCTTGTGGTTGCCACAATGCTGAAAGCAAAGGACACATGGAACGGATGGTGTGGGTGGATTATTATTGTCTGTGTGTGTGTGTGTGTGTGTGCTTGCATGTGCCTATAATGTAGCGGCAGGCGTGAGAGTAACAGGGGACTGGTTTAAACAGAGTAATTAGCTACAGCTCTACACACAATCTCTCACCCCCCTCCCCTCCTCTTTCCTGCTCTTTTAGCCAGTTTGCAATTGCAGCATTATTGTCCTTCAATAATTATTTCAATATGAGCAGAATAACAGGATATTGTGGAGGACTTTCACTTGGTTAATTACACAAACTTTAGTAACATGATCCATTTAATATATAGAAAGTTTGTGTCGTGATTTGTAAAGGCAGGATCTGTAGTTGTTCTGATCATTTAATCAGTGGTGTATGAATTGCACAATGGTCTAAGATGTTGGATTTGAGATTCTCACCCTTGTTGATGTGATGGTGTCACATATGTTTGCTTTGTTCCTGCTGGAAGTAATCACTAAAAGATGGTAAATGATCCCCTGATTACTACTACAGCTGCTCCTCCTCTCTGTCACCGTGTCCTCTGAAGAGCTGTTTGATTGACAGGTGCATGTAATGATACGGTTGCTTGATATTGCTCTGAGTGAGATGACACAAGTCATTTATTTCTTTTTTTTTTATTTCAGGAAGAAAATGTGGTTGAACTTTAATATGAAAATGTGATTTTTTTTTGTTTTGGCCAACATCCTTAAGTAATTGAGCAATACCAGCAGCGATGTAATGTAAAAGGATTAAAAAGACATTTTTCATTTCATGGGGACCATAAAGGAACACTCAGACAGCATTCAGTGCATTCAGAGGTCGCGAGTACGCCACGAAAATGTTCCCTACATCACCAACGCTGGAGTGAATCCGCTGTTGATGCCAAATCCTGGACCAGACAACAGTTTTCCAATCAGTGTGTTTGGTGAGCCTGTCTTCACTGCAGCCACAGGAGGTGAACACCATGTGGTCTCAGCGTAGTCTCCGTATCACCTTGTATTAGTCTGGTTATTGTGCTCTGACCTCTCACATGAACAAAGTGTCTCCATCCACAGATCATTTTTAGACAGTTTAAGAGCAGGATGACTTCACCAGCAGTCTCTCTGGTAACTTCCTGCTGGTGGGATGGATTCTGAATGTATGACTGACTTTGACTTTACATTTACCTTTTAAAGAATTTCTTGGCATCCTGGCTTTTATTTGACGGTGCAGGAGTTGAACCGAGGACTCAGCTCATGTGGTATGCATCCTATCCATTCAACTACACTGTTACCCCTCAGGTCACAAACTTAGGCTTTTATTATACTTATCCATTTGCACTGAGATACAGACCAGTGAATGTTCTTGGGAGTCATAACACCTTTTGATCCACAGCGATGATGCTCCTGTCGCGGGCTATAGAGTATAGCAGATAATGGGCTACGTGTGTGTGCACAGAGAAGCAGATAGAGGGAAGGTGATAGTGAGACAAAGCAAGTAGAAAGTATAGGCTCCCGCCTGCTGCTGTCTATTCTCCTCAATGTCAGAGTTCTCCTTCTCTGCCGAGGCTTAGCACCCGCCTAGCATCACCCTATCTGTTTATACAGAGGCTAATAGGAAGCCTGGTCTTTATCCCCACACTGCAGCTCAACATAATGGAATAGAGAGACATAATGCTGCTCGAGTCAAACAGTCAGCGGAGGCCTTTAAATTGCTTCCAATCCCCTTAACAAATCTGATGGAGAGGCTATGAATAACTCAAGGACCGCTCATCTCCCCACGCTCTGCTTCTTCTTCTTTTTCTGCTTCTTCTTCTTCTTCTTCTTCTTCTTCTTCTTCTTCTCTTCTCTTCTCTTCTCTTCTCCAAAACAGTCTAAACTTTCACTAAATTATTTTATTGTACTTTGTAATTAGAAGGTGCCAACCTATATTTACCAGACTGATCTGTTGCAGGTCCAGCTGACATTCCTTAAACCAAACTCACGTACTTGCAGCAAAACCAAGTTATGAAAACACAGTTTCTGTAGAAAATTTAATTTTCTTCCTGATTGGATACAAGAGAACACAGATGGCGCATTTACACTGGTACCTACTCACTTCGCTTCGCCTCGGATCACTCAGGATCGGCCTCCTTTGGTTGCATTTACATTGCTGAGGATCGTCCCTCCTCCGTGTAGCTGGCCGTCATTCATGACGTCATCTTTTATACGATTCTTTTGTTTCTGACCGCGCCGTCCAGCTCCTGCTGAATTTTCTCATTGGCGACTAATGACATAAAGGTTTGCACCTCGTGCCCTCCATGGGGCAGGATTTCTAACAGATGCCATTTCTCTTCTTGTTGTTATTTCAAACAGCATGGGTTGCCGCAGATTTAAAAATGGCGTGTTTGGGACAGTTTACATGCTGCGCAGTGATGACGCAACGACGTAGTCACGATTCCGACCAATAAGATTTTAGTTCCTGCTCCGACCTGACCGGGTACTTTTTTTGGAACCGCAGGAGAGGAGGTACGAGAAGTTGTACCAGGTAACAAGCTCCAGGTACTTTATTGCCAGTGTTAATGTGCCAAAAGCGAAGCGAAGCGAGTAGGTACCAGTGTAAATGCGCCATGGCATAACTCCAGTATTAAAATCATTTGACTTTCTGAAATAACCTGAATCTGATGGAGAGAGCCCTTCAGGTGTCCCTTTCCTTTAGTTTGTTGTTTTTTCCATCTTTCATTCTCTCATGTCTTGTGTGTCATGTAAATTATCACCACTAAAAGCATTAAAATGGGGTTGCATTAGTCTGGTGTTTCCTCTTACATTAGACTCGACTAGTATGAAGAGAAAAAATGAGTTTTTGAGCCTTGGTTAACTCTAAAGCTTCTTCTGTTGGTGCTGGAAGGATGCAACAAGTGAAGAAGAAGTTAAAATCTCCTTGTACATTAGGAGCTCATCATCTCTGTGCAGACTTAGCTTGAATGTAGAGCAGTCGGTGGGCTTTAAATGAGTACAAGCAGGTCACATCACACAGCTTAGTTACAGCTTAGAGTTCGAACAGAAGTTTTTCTTTACTTCTCCCAGGAAGTGAATCCCTCATCCTCTGTTGTTGTACTTAAGCACAGGAGGAGAGTCAAAAACTACAGCTCGAGGAAAAGTGTCTTTGCTACATCAAGACCATCAGTGTACATCAGTGTACGCTGATATGACACTGATATTCACACTCAGCTTTGTGCTACATAGTTACCATTGTTTGCATTAGATCAGAGTAACAGTCTCAGTTCATGCTGCTTTTGCTTGGGAAGGGAATTGTAAGTGTCACTGAAGGGAATATGAAAGATGTCCAGAGGACTGTTTAATGTTGTTATTAGTATGTTTAATGACCCAACGTACATGTGGTCCATCACAGAAAAACTGATAGATGATCGAGGAATTGTTAAATTGGTGTCACATCAAAACCTGCACTCCTCCTAAAATAGAAACAAAATAAAAGAGAAGATAATCTGTTTAAGGTTTCTTGCTTTTCATCACGTCAGGTTTTAGTGTGAAACATAACTTGACACAATGCAACAGTAAGTTTTAGGTTTAACACAGGCTGCAGATTCAGAAGGTGGGAATGAAGAATAACTTCAAGAAAAATAACTTTTCTGGTTAGATTCATTATCTTAAACTAAAAAAACATTCACAGCCTCTCCAGTGGTTGCAGATGTTTTATTCCCTCCACCAAGGAGGTTATGATTTCACCCACAGTGGTTTGTTGTTCATTTTCTCTCTGTCCCTCTGACCCAAAAATATCTTTTAATAAGACTAAGTTCAATAAGATTGTGTTGCTATTTCACCACAAGAGGGCAACAAGGTTCAGTGTATAGCATCAGTACAGTTGGATCATGCGGAGGTTTGTGCTTTCTAGTTCATAATGAGGTACGTTGGATGTGTTGGTGCCAGCAGGAAATACACAGCACCCCCGTAATGCCGCAGCATGCTAGCACCTTGCAGCCCTGTTTGTTTGAAGACGCTTGAACTGTGGCAGTTGCTGCTTTTAAAACCCTGTTATTAGCAACACACACACTCGCAATTATTCCATTAGTGTGAGCAGACCGCCTGATTGTAGATGATTGGCTGGATCACAACCCAATGACAAAGGAATTCACACACTGATGCACACACGGATATTTAAATAATATGCAGAAATCAGCCATGCGGTGCGTGGGCGAGCGTACGTGTATTTATGCAGGCAGCTCTTCGTGTACTCATTCATGTGGGTGTGACAGCATGCTTTTTAAAATGTAATTTGTAGGGAAGACGCAATTTAACAAAACAGAAAAGTCTGAGAGAGCGCGTCAGAGCGGAAGACGGCAGAAAGAAATAATCAAGTGATTATAGATTGCCTCTCTTGCAATTAAAAGATTAGCATGCTTTTGCTTTGTAGTGGTTTGTTTTGGAAACTTGTTTTTTTTTTTATGCAGATGCACCTTGAAAACGGGATGGCCTCAGCATCTGCTATCAGCCTCTTCCTCTTTCCCTTCATCTCCCTCTGCCCTGTGTTTTCAGATGCCGAGTGTAGCCGCTGCTCCAGCTGTCACAGTTAGCATGTCTTTAATTATCCGGCAACATGACATACCACTTAGAGCTCTGAATCTCTGTAGCTGTTACGCAACCCCACCCTCCCACACACAAACACATTTATATACCTCAATTATGTATGCATCTTTCCCGAGTGGTGCAGGATGACAGCTCCATTAGCTTAGGCTTTAAATGCGTGTATGTGCTCACACTGCAAAGGGCCACATCGGTGTTGCTGAATTGTTTCAGGATTTGCCGACTGTAGTTTAGTTCTTGTTAGAGGTGATAAATAAAACTTAATGTGTAACACAGCAAATAGAACAAGAGGTCAAGTGATGTAACGGTTCATTTTTCCACATCCAGACTGGTGATTCCTCTTTCTTTCTTTCTTTTTTCATACTGGATTGAATGAGTCAAACACCAATAAAATACCTCCAATACAGGCCACATATTAAAACACATGCATAATGGAAACCTCTGTGTAGTATATTAAAGTATTTACTGTAACTGAGTGTATCAAGTAAAGTCTTAAAAATCTATCTGAATAACAACATTGTGTTTACAGATGTATCTGATGAGCACTGATTAAAGATCATGAGTAGTTTTCTATACAACACCTTCATCGTACGTCCCTAGAGCTAGCTTCTGCAGCCGAGGGTCGGACCGCCAGGGTCCCCGCCTTCGGCCGCCGCCCAACTCACACAGCACCCGACCCCTTTGGCCCCTCCCATGGATGGTGAGCCCACAGGAGAGGGGTCCCATGTTGCTTCTTCGGGCTA
>OOFC01028784.1:3969-19033 GCA_900323345.1 Pseudochromis fuscus | reverse complement strand
GTCAATGTCAAACAATTGACCCAATTTATCGATTTCCGTCTGTGACATACAAAACATGTAGGTGTACAACAAAGGGAACTAAACAAGTCAATTTGTTAAATGTGAGTTCATCAGTAGGCAGGGGGGTACACGGTTAAGATGCAAGCTTGCCAGGCTCTGATTAAACTCCCTGGATGACTTTGATTAGATAAAAGAAGTGTGTGGTGTGTGTGGAGCCACTGAATGGAGGATGATAAAGAAGATAATGTCAAATCATCTGCAGCAAGGTTGATGCTTTCAATTACATCCAAGTGCTGATGTTGTAGAAACATGTGATTAGCACATGTCAGGAGCAGGAACCTTTTGATGTGAAATGTCAGGAAATGAAAGGAGAAAAATGGGGGAGGCAGGCGGGTAAGAGATCTTTATCATCATCATCATCATCATCGTCATCGTCATCGTCATCGTCATTCCAGCACATGATTTATGAATCCTCGCCTTCTTGTTAATTCATATTTGAATTTAATGCAACAATTTTTTCCTCATCCCCCATCAAACTATTTCTCATTCCCACGCTCTTCCCTCTCACACACACACACACACACACACACACACACATATATATTCATCTATGCTTGGTTCCTGGACGGCTCTGCAACAGAACAGCAGTGTTACCATGACGCTGCTCCGGTCAGTCATCAAGGACAGCTCGTTGAAATTCCGCTCATCTCTTCCCTTTCTCCCTCAGTTTCCCTCTATCCATCCCAGCCCTCTCTCCCCTTCCCTGACCGGGGTGAAGCAGCCTGCTTTTTGTTAACGGCATTACATAAGTGTGCGAAGAGACTCGGGGAGAGATGCAAGGCATAAAGACAAAAGACGGGCAAGAAAAAAAAAAAAAAAACACAACTCATGTATATATTACACAGATAATCCTTTGCAAATCACTTATTATGTGCCTTTGTAAAACAGGGATAAAATGATTAGATGGCCATTTGAACAGCACCCTGCCTGGCTCCCTCTCCACACACACACACACACACAAAAAACCACATCCACTGCTAAGCCGATGATGATTGCCAGGAAGCACTCTGAGTTGCACTGACCTCGGTGTTTATTCTAAGGATGGGCTTATAGAAAACAAATCACAGGGGTGCAGATGAAGGAGAAAGATGGTGTGGAGTGTGGGCGGATACTTTGGTAATTTGTAAAAAGCAAGACCCGGTGAGGGAAAGACGGCTGATGGACCGCATGTCTGGTGCTTCAAGGACGGTTTGGAGTGCAGAGAGGTGTGTGTGTGTGTGTGGGGTTATGTGTAGGGGTGGGTTGGTTTGGTTGGTGGTGGTGGTGGTTGAGGGTGGGGTGGGGCGTAATGCGATAAGTGGGCCGTTTGATTCAATCGCGTTCCACGTCAAACACACGTTTCATTCTGCTTCATTTAGCTCAGCCGAGGCCAGACCCTGTGACTCCCACTCACACTGAAACACATCGCTAATACGTTGTGAACCAGAGGGGGAGCACACCCGCTCACTTGTGTTCACATGAATTCACCCGCAGGCGGGAATGGCACGAATCCATCAATATCATGCAATAAGCCTAAAAAATGCTTGCTGTGATTTTTTTTGTCTGTGACACTCTCAAACACACACGTGTGCAGATACAGAGATGCACCTGCCTTTGGCTGGCCCATTAACCATGTTGAGAGGGAGGAAAGTCAGGGGCAGTGGAGTGTCTCTTACTCCAACAATCAATCATACATTAGCCAGACAGCATATCCAACTGTGCAGGCTGCCAAACAGAGGAGAGGAAATCACCGCCTAACACCAGTAGCCAGATTCAGGAAAAAAAAAAAAAAGATCGGTGACAGTTCGAGATAAATGACCACGTGCTCACCACTAAAGTACGTGCTTAGTAAATCTCCCGTTCCTACAGCTAGCTGTAAACTGATGCAGCTAAGCCCTTAATGAAATGGCTTCACGTCAACAGATCTGTGCGATCCACAGGTCTTTTCACCTGTCAGTGTTCACAGTTCTCCAGAGTGGCCGTCGTCACACACAGCACACCCACACTGCCATGAACTGATTACACATTATTAAACCTTTATTAACACTGATATCTCAATCACGATCACCATCAGGACTCAGAGACGTAATCAGTAATGATAGGGTTTACAGCACAATCCAGAGGGGGTCCAATGAGAGTTTTGCAACAACTGTTATGTTATTTATTAACTTAGACATTTTGTAACAGTGAGAGCACCAGAAAATAACGTAAAATAACATAAAAAAACAACAGCTAATAAAAAGACAGTACTTCGTATAATTATGATACAGTTTGAAGGTTAAATCTTAGATAAAATGTTAGAAATCTAAAAATCTTATTTATTTTGAAATTTTGAAAAATTTTGGGAAAATAAACTGAACTTTATTTTGAAATATGAAAGTGGTACAGTTAATCACAGTTACAGGTTTTCATTGTTTTCTTATATATATCATTTTTGTTTCATATCAGGCATGTAAATTAAAAATATCTGTAAATCTGGAAAATAAACCCAAATTCTGTAAAATTACATTTTTGTTACATTTTTGTTCACAATGAGCTTTATTAAAGAATATTAGATTCTGTCTCATCCCATGTTGTGTTTTGATCAGTCCTACTTTATATTTGATTTAATTTCCAAAGGTGTACATGCATTGTGATTATGTATTTAAAGCAGAAATTTACTACAAAAGCTTTAGGTTTTTTTCATCATTCCTAGTTCTTTCAGACGGTATAGACACAGTTAGCATAGTTTATCACACATATTACAGACTTCAATATCAACCTAAGGTCTCAACTGGCATAAGCAGGTGTTGGCAGAATGTGATTTTTACTGCACTGATAACAAGGTAACACGTGATGTTTCTCAGGTTGGTGTTTAATAGGTCGTGTGTTCCTTTATTCATGTTGTGTGTGTGTTGTTTTTTTTGTTTTGTTTTTTTAAACACCCAGGGACACACATTCAGTAATGATGCTTTCAGCCCCTACAGCTACCTCAGTCTACTGTTCAGTTTTACTTTGCTCTTCTGTGTCAGTAGAGGAGCGCTGCTACATCAAAACTTCAACTCCACACTGACTGTGGTTAGATAATTATCAGGGGTGTTCACTTAAAAAGAGTAACTTTGTGTAAATACATGTACTGTGTTGCATTATATAATACTGTTCATTAATAAAACTGCGACATATCACCCAAACCCCTTACAGATAGTTGTTTTTATGGTCTAGGCAGATACAAAGTACACGGTCAGTGTACATTTCACTTTCTGTTTCTTAGAAAATCATCAAAAGGTATTACTGCCTCCAGCTAATTTTCCCATATGACTGCAAGTAAAGAAACAGAAGAGATGATTTCTGTAAGTTGTTTTTCTGCCTTGTCTTCAGCCATGTTTAGTGGCATAAATGTACAGATAGTTCTGACGGCTGGTCCACCACTTTGATCCAGGAGGAAATATTCATATAAATATTGAATGGATAGCAATATGAATTTAACATATATGGTCCCATGAGAATGAATCCTACTGATGCTTGTTCCATCCTCTTACTTTTACCCGAGTGCTATCTGTTGGTAAAGCTTTTAACGGATTTATGAGAAACTGTAATGATCGCCCCTCTGGGTAGTGTTTCTGTAAATGATGTTGGTTACCATGGTGATGCACACCAAGGCGAGGACGTAACCTGTTCACCTCCAGGTCACTCCATGGGTGCTCTCGCTATAGATATGCTGCTTTTGTTTTATATGTTGGGACTCTTAAGTCGTTTATTTGTTTTTTTTTCCTCCACTAAAATGTGCTCGTGCAACATGTGAAGAATGTCTGAGCTTCTCTGCTAACACTAAACATGCAGCATGACAGAAAAGAGCTGTTTCCAGTCTTGTTTTCAACTCGTCTGACCCGTGGAGACCTCCCTGACCACTACAAAACACAGACAGTCGTAGTCCCAAGATGAACCCTACTGACCTTGTTGTGGCTCCATTGGCAGGTTGATATTAAAGGTTATGAGTGAGAACTCAAAAAGCAATTATTCAATGAATTTTGGTACAGACATTGGTGATCTGACTTCTGATCACACTTCTTTAAAGGAATGGAAAACAGAATGTAAATACATGCATAGATTAATAATTTGTACTATTGAGAGCTGATATGAAAAATTTCAAGCATATTTAACTATTTAGGAAAAAAAGTGGTGAGTGTTTTTATAAGACAGTCCTAATGCCACTGCTGTCATGATGGTGGCTCAAGGCTGAATCTCCACCAGTGTTGCTCTTCTATACAGAAGCAGTAAAACAGTAAGATACAGGAAGTGACTCAGAAGGCAGAGAATACACATTTATTGCAGATTCAAGCAGTGGCAACAGTGAGTAATGTAACAACAATCAGTACTTCACTGCTGAGCCCATGAGCATTTCAACCAATAAGAAAGACCTAGTTGTCCAATCCATTTTTTTTATGTTGTCATAAATATGAGTTCACATCAACGTTTCAAGTCAGCATTGGATCGTCTTAACCCTTTATCACCTGAGCCTGCAAATTTCCACCTGGACTTTTTATGCTTATTTTGATTTCAAATTCAAATTTTACATGTAAAATCTAATATTCAAGTGTAGCTGCAGTGTTTATGTTCACTAGAACTCTAAAATCAAAATCCGTTTTTGTGTTTTTCTGCTATTCTTGCTTCAGTGTCACTGTTACTACACTCTTACAACACATAGTATGCAGTAAATTGGCAAACTTGCTTCTGCTTCTGGGAGAGGTACTGGTGAAATTACCATAATGACATCAGATTTACTGTAAAGTGCAACATCTCAGCTCCAAGGAACCATTGGAATTTCTCTGATTGCACAAACCGTGGCATAATTACGGTAATCCAAATTGTGCAGACGTAGCGCCGGCGCTACGCTCAGAATTAAAGGGTTAATCACATGCTAGTACCAGAAAACCCAAACAAATATTTAGGGTTTACATTCAGGAAATGTATTGTTCCATATGATTAACCCCTCATTAAATAGCATGGTAATATATAGGTGATGCAAATGCTTGCAAGCCATTACCACCTCTACCTGTAGCATTAGTAAACAGCTATACACTGTGCCTCTTAGTTGCTTTACACATACTGCACCACTAAGCCTGCAGCTAGTGCTTCGTTAACATAGCTTAATGAGATCCAACAACAATTACTGTATACAAAGAGTATAAGAGAAACAATCACCACTCAAGTTAAACACACTCACCTGATTTGTTAAAATAAACAGCAAATGAGCTTCAGATCAACCGTAATGAATTTCATATGTTTACTTTCAACATTTGCTAAGAAGATCATCATGGATGGTGGTAAATTTTTATGGACAAGGAAAAGGAGTTAAATGAAAACAAAGGAAGCATTAAGATAGCAGAAGTGAGACTTTAATTAGAGCATTGGGAAACCACAAAGTGTTAGAGCCAGTGTGATCTGGCAGAGTCACTTTATGTTGCTGAGAGGATAAGACTATTTCCTTTACAGTGGTAATGTTCATAACACTGTATTTTCTGTCATTAAAGCTTTAAGAGGTTGAGTGGACCAACAGAAGGCCACGCTAGGAAAAAAAAACCCTGAATGTTTTCATTTCATACCTTCTGTTTACTCAGCTGTTTCTTTTATTTTTTTCTACCGTTGTGTACGTATCAGCAGAAATCCTCCAGTCAGCACCACAGACAGCAACACACGCCGCAGTGAAGAGATTTAGGATTCATGTTTTCTTTTCTGTTTCCTGACATTTGTAGGTATTAATAATACATGACTTTCCTCTTCTTTTTTTTTTTCAGGGAATAATAAAGTTGCCACCGCTGCCTCAGCAGAATTCCACAAGGATAATAAATACATTACGAAAAGTCATAAAACTCCATTTAATGTCACGAAACAGATGTTTTTATCACATCAACGAGTAAACAAAATGAGTACGACTGAGAGGAACAGGTGGAGGGCTGCTCATTGACAAGCAGCACCACGGACGTTGTTGCTCGAATGCAAAAGGGGGGAGCACATAAAAAATGATTGAAACTTAAATATGCTAACAAGTTCATCAAGTTCAAGAAACAGCAAGTTTGGAAGTTAGTTGCAAACTAGCCAAGCCTGACTAAATGGGTCTTTAGAAGTTATGATATGGCTGACTGGTCTAATATGATTGTGTTAAATTTTAAAATAAAAGAATCTCATCTGCATATCATGAATGAAGTAGCGATGCATGAGGTGTATGTTTTGCATTTTAGTGTCATCGTACAATGTGCGTGTGTGTGGGCCATGTTGCAATCTGTGACTTTCATTCTGCGGATGCATTATTTATATCTGTGCTTTAGTAATAACAGCGGCAGCAGGAGTACATGGTGGTTTGAAACTGGGAATTAGTGTCAGGGGTTAGTGACCTGACAGCTCTTGCTTGTTGTGTTATTTAGACGCTGGTTTCTTTCTTGTCTTTTTTTTGTTTTTAGCCCTATAAAAGATGCAATAGAGCACAAGCTTAAGTTGAAACCCCCTCTGTAATGATGCGACCTTGGGAGCATTTACTCTTCAAAGTGTTTTATGTCATGACACTGAGGCTTCATGGGTTTTTCACACACATCCAACCCACAGGACACCATTAGGATAAAACTGCTGATGTTATTATTATTATACTTATGTACAAAATAAAACATAAAAAGATCCATATTTGTTATAAGGTTCTAACAGAAGTGTCAGTTCATGTATTTTTTTATTGCCACATAAAAAGAAAACTTGAAAGATTACAAAAGCTTTTATACTTGGTTGGGGTTAAACAACTGGGGAATCAAACACTAAATTCAACTAAAAAAAACTGACCTTGTGAGTTAACTTCATACTTACATATGGAGCCACAGATATGACATGGTTAAAAAAAATAATTAAAAATGGTGGCCACAATATTACTAGAATGTATACAAAATACAAATTTGTGGCCATGAAGTAGGCATAATATCCTTCCTGGACAGCTGGGTAAGCAAATCAAGCGCACCTTCTCTAGAAACTAGCCTATAGCCTCCTTGTAGCTCATCCTCAGCCTAAAATAAAACTCAATGCTGCTATCCCTCTTCATCATGTAGCCCCTCTACCTTAGACCTCCCAGATAGCAAAAATCATGCGGCCCAGATGTACCGTAACATCTGGCCCAGATCCGGCAGACGGACTCGGGCCGGCGTCTTTACACACACCCGCCCAATGGTGGCACGGATCCGGATGCGGCCCAGATCAGGAAATTGACAGTAAAACGAGTGCGACTGTTGCGCGGATTTGCCGGTCTGAAGCCGGATCCGGCCCAGACTCAGCTGCTGTCTGGGCTTAGAAAAGGTGCGTTTGATTTGCTTACCCAGCTTTCCAGGAATGAGACTATACCTAGTTCGTGTTCACAAATTAGTATTTGGTGTGCACAGTTTAGTATTTTGTGACCATGATTTATTTATTATTATTATTATTATTTTTTTTACTATGTCATGTCTGGGGCTTCGTACTTAAACCATGTGACTTAATCCTTTTGTCTCCCTCTTCTGGCAGTGAGAGTGATTACACAAACACTGTCGACGAGTGGTTACGATGCATGAGCTGTGGTAGCAGTCTCTCACCTTTTCAGTTCTTTTATTGCTGACTGACTTAAAAAACGCACCATAACCAGTACATACAGAGAGGTTTACCTGGATCTGATTGGTCTAATCAGCATGGTGTGAATTTGACAGGGGGTCATTTGAATGAAAAAGTCCTTCCTGGACTTAATGCCTACTGAACATCCCACAAACCACCAAGACAAAAACATCAAATCTGTGTAGTCTGACAGCCAAACTGTGACCTTCCTCAGATAATACAAATAAACAATCTAAATACAATATTCACCTCCACAAGGACATGAAAATGTGGTTTTATGTTTGTTACCATGACAGAGAAACTGCAGAGGATGGGATACTGCCTGAAAAAAATCCCAAGATAGTTACTATTTCATTACAAGAGGGCAACAGTGTTCAGTCTATTACATCAGCGTACATTAAACAGCGTTACTGCACTCGTTACCTTGTTTTCTATATCAGCCTCACACTGCACACACTCTTCTTCTGCAACAAATCTAACGGCACCCAGCTGGGTAATTAGCGCCACCTGCTGTTTATCCCATTATGCCCGACTCTGTGTATTTGCAGGATGATGGAGAGAAACATGCACTTGATTCAATGTACTTGATTGGCTGCAACACATGTCGCACTCTCACATGGTCTCGGGCTTCACACTGCAGGGTCCTAAAATCAATATCTTAAAGCAAGAGAAATAGCCGAAAGGCAAGTAGGCAGCAAGTAGCCTTCAAAACTTTTCTGACTTAAAACTGCTTTTCCAAAGGGGGAAAAAAAAGCAGATTATAAATAATTAATTTTTACTGCAGTCAACCACCATGTGACAGGGCTGTTTGGACATCCCCCACCCCCCCTCGTCTTTTTTTTCCCGTGCTCATAGGGTCATGGAAGTCGTACTTCTGTTGCGACAGGATGTTAGCCTCATCAAATTCAGCTGTCTGCCCGACGAAAACATGCAACATATTTTTTTTTTCAATATTTTATGACCCACTAAGTATGAATTGCATTCATCGTGTGCACTATGTTTTTTTCTGTGTCACTGAGCACTTGCTGTGATTCTTTCTGAGCTCTGCTATTAAAAGATACCACATGTATAAATTATGGATGGACTGTTAGAGGCTAAAATTGAGCCAAAAGACAAGTTTCTTTTCAGAAGAGTGTACGCAGCAAGAGCTTAGGTTGTGTCTGGTTTTTTTTATACAGACAAACTCTCTATTTATCAAAAGCACAGCTTATAATACTGACAGTGAAACCAATAATCCAAAGTATTCAGTGTTACATGTTGATGCAGCATTTAAAATATTTATGTCTAACAAGATTGATAACGTTAGTGCTTTTCTATCTTCCTCCCTTTTTTCCTTTCCCGCTCATACACAAAATCACAAATAGACTTGGGACTAAGGGCCACGGCCTTTACCTTTTAGTGTTTGCGGTGCTTATTGGAGCGTGCTGTCTATGCCATGGCCCAGCTCTCAACAATGGCCTCAGCAAAGATCCCATTTAGTTAAGAGCCCATAGAAGACCTGTCTTGAGGCTAAACACAGAGTGGCAAGGAGTCAAGGAAGAGCAAAAATATAGCGAGGGAAGTGGAGACAGAAAACAGAGATGAGCAGCCGGTACTGTGTGAGGTGATGCTTGTTGGTTTGTTGGAGGTGAAACAAAAAAAAACAGGTTTGTCGTCCAGTCAGGTCTCCTTGAACCTATTTTCAAAAAGCCTTTTTTTTTTTTAAATGAAACTTTAACCCACGTGAATCTTTCTCACTCGCTATCAGCATTAGTTGCTTAACACCTTTGATACACGACACTCTCATCAATCCAGCATTTGTCAATTACCCCCTTCTTAAAAGTCCAACTCTCTCCATCCCAGTAGACCAGGCAATCTCACTCTCATCTTGATTCCCTTTTGGTATTGTCAAAATGATGGAAATAGCAGCAATTCCTCAGTGAGTGTAGCTCTCTAATGGTGATTGGTGTTTTCTGCTGGCATGAAATTGCTAACTCATCTTCTAGAGGGCAAGATCAACCGTCATCACTACTGTCACTCCGGGTTTTATTCATCGCCTCCCTCTGCCCACCTCATGGTGATGGAATGCAACAAAGCCTCGTATTTCATGCGCCGTAATTAGGATCATGTCTGGCGAGGAGAGCGGTCACAGGTATATGGCGCTCTCGTAATGCAGAGTTTTACATGTTTTGCCTCCACAAAAGTCATCTATAGTGTCTAAAAGATGACAATAAAAAACTTTAGAGTCACTTTATTCAACTATTAATTGATTAATGACAACAGGAGAGCTTCAGTCCACCTCCATCTGCTGAAGAGTCGCTGTGCTAATAGTTGAGATGACTTTGAAATCTTGTTAGTGAAGGAAGACTCCCAAGGCGACTGTCTCATGGTCAATGCTTTCATTTTCAGCTGCTCAAGAAGATGCTTTATGTTCTGTTTGCAGGACACGAGACAACCTGGATGGTAACATGTACAGATACCCACAGTATGCGAGTCTTGTCAGATGTAACATTGACTGCTTAAAAATCAAGATACATTATTTTCCAGCAATTTCTGTGGATTTGTGGCAAGTCTTATTTTTTATTTTTTTATTTAAATCTTGCACGCAAAGGGGCTTACAATTAATGATTCTGAACCCAGAGAAGCTGTTTATTATAGGACTTAAAGAGCTTGTCATACAAACCACAGGGGGTGAGGAGTCATCTTAGAAGCACTTGACACGTTTATAACTTGAAGCCAGTGATTAAGCCTTCATGTCAATCAGAAATGACTTTTCCATGCAGTAATATTCCCAGTCCTTATTCTTTTACCAAGAATGAATCATGGACAGTCTTTTAATCCAACACACTACAGTCAGATGCTGCATAAGCTTACCTCTGTATACACACACACACACACACACACTTACACACACATATATATAATCAAAAAATGCAACCCACTGTTTGTTTAGAAATGAAAATTAAATAAACTGATTTACTCTCTGTTTATTTTTCCAATTATTTTCTAGATAAGAGGCCTGAAAATATTTGTCTTCATTGACTATTCCTCACAAACAAAGGAGAGAAGTAAAATTATGCAAACTGTTACTCGCAAGGCTGAAGGCCAGATTAGAAGTTACAGTAGCTGAACTTAACAGAATTAATTCTCTATCATGTTCTTTCTTTCCCCCTTTATATATATATTTATATATATCTAAGAACCAGCTGGGGTACCACAGAGCAGCCCGCCCAGCCGAGAGCAAGGTAGACTTAAATCATAGCTTCTTTTTTTTCCCTCTTAGACCTGTTTGGCCTACAGTCAGTCATGATGGATGGGGCAACAAAGTGTGGTCTGCTGTGGGCTTCAGCTGCTCTTAAATGTATGGGCAGGGGGATGGAGAGATGGAAAGCAGACAGAGAGATGAGATGGAGGGACCAGGGGAGATATATGAGAAGAAGGCCGGGGAGAGGTGATAGATGTCTACAAAGAGAGGCGAGAGAGGAGGCACAGACGCACCGAGATGACCACAGAGAAGTTATACTGTAGGTGGGCTGAGGGGGTGGGGAGGGGGCCCACGGTCAGCCTGTGATCTGTCTCTGTCAGTTGAAGGAAAGGATTTTCTCCCTCAGATAATTCTAAAATTTAACACCGGAGCTGGAGGTATAAGGATGGCTGTGTGTGTGTGGATGTAGAGATGCACTGCTTACTACATGTTGTCCTGTATGGGAGTGATTTATAGGCACATACAGAACCTGCACGCTTCGTGATGAGTTTGACTTTGTGGACTCACCGTCCTGCTCAGAAATAGATGAGAAGAAAGAGAAAAGACAGAGATTAATAGGCAGAGAATAAAATTGTAAATACCTTTTACAGCTTCATATGGATCCCTTTGTACTTCCAGGGTCTTGTTTTATGTCCTTGTTGTGGTAAATATACCATAATGTAAACATTGATTTTTTTATTTATTTTTTTTTTCAGTTTTATAGGAAGTCATATCAGTGTCATGGACTTATAATGCTTGGGAATAATTCAAGGGAAATACTGACATAACTGTAACTTATTTGAAGAAGATTGAAGAATAGTGACTTGGCCATCCATCCTCTACACGCCTGCTTATCCAACTGGTTGGTGAGAGGCAGGGTCCACCCTGGGCAGGTCACCAGTCCATCACAGGGTCCTAATGTTGTTGTTATTGTTATTGGAAAATATTTTAACTAACTCTAGAAATAGAAATATCAGTTTGATGTTTGGTGCACTTCTTGAGGTCATGGTCTTTTACCAGCTAAAAGTTTACATTTGAGATTTTGAGTGAAATTGTTTAAAAAAGTCTCATCGCATCTTCCAGACCTGCTTCTCCACACTTGGGTCGCAGGGGTCTGCTGGAGCCTATCCCAGCTGTCATCAGGCAGGAGGCAGGGTACACCTTGGACAGGTTGCCAGTGTATCGCAGAGTTATATATAGACAGACAACCATTCACGCTCCCACTCACACCTAGGGTCAATTTAGTTTTGATCAATTCACCTAACAAGCATGTCTTTGGACTGTGGGAGGAAACCGGAGTACCCGGAGAAAACCCACGCATGCACAGGGAGAACATGCAAACTCCACACAGAAAGGCCCAAGCCGAGATTCGAACCCCAAACCTTCTTGCTGTGAGCACAAGTGCTAACCACTGCACCACCGTGCCGCCCCCTGTTTAAAAAGATAGATTGAATTTGAATTGAATCACGATGGACAGTCATGATAAAAACATTGCTCACAATGCAACTTGACCACCAGTGTCTAAATCTAGAGACTTGAGTAGATTCATTTTAAACCTTGTTGTCGTCACCCATGTAGAACTGTTGAGTGGTTTGTCAATTGTTGTGCAGCTCTCTCTGGAGCCACAAACAACAACTTCTTCACATTAGCGCTCTGCACAATATATAAACTGGCTTTGATGGGTTTTACTTTAAGTTTTAATGCAGCACCATGATGAGATGAAATATTTACGTGTGCACACACAGAGCTAAGATGGTAAACATCATACCTGCTGAACATCAGCATGTTCACATTGTCATTGTGTGTATGTTACACAATGGCAGCCTCACACAGTCATTAACATAACTAAAGAGTCTCATTTCCAGGTGTACATTCATTTGTCAGAAGGACAAGAACCAGATGCAAAAATGTTGTTCATCTCAGCTTCACGAGAGAAAGATATTTTTCACAGTTTGAACATGTCCTTGAGATTGGTCAAATTTGTTTGTTTTTTTTATTTTATTTTTACTTTTTATCTGAAAGTTTTTCTTCGGTAATCAGCTTTTACACTTCTTGATTTTATTGCTATGAATAAATTGTTTGTTTGCTTGCCTTAAAGTTCAGACATGAGCGAAGTATTTAGAAGTGAACTGAGGATTAATGCAGGCAGAGAATGACAATGGTTAAATGGAGGTAAAACAGGGGGAAAAATTGTTTTGCACTGAGGGAAAAATACTTTATTTAGGAAATACAGAATACTGTTTGCATGTAAGAGAAAAGGGCAGCAACTAAAGGATGGAAAGAGGAGGTGGCATTAGGAGAGAGCAAAAAGGAATGGATGGGGGAGCCAGAGGGGAGTTTTGTACCAAGGAACACTATCATAATTGTCACATTTGATCAGGGAGGAACTCTAGTTAGCTTCATGGACCACTGCTTTTTTCCAAGCTCCCACCCCTCCGAGGATTCAGTAGGCTGAGCATTAGACAAACACACACAAACAAGCACGTACACCCCCAAATTTATGTTGGCATTCATGTATACGGCTGCACACGAACACACGTGTGCGAGCGAACACCTAATTATGCTCATACAAGCGTGCACGTGTGCAACATTTACAGATTTGAAGAATTAGAGGAAATAAGAAAGTTTTTTTTTTCTTCTTTTTTTAAAAGCAATTTAGGGATGTTTTATTCAGATGTTTTTGTGCTTGGATTTACCTCAGCATAACATCCCCGGAGCACAACACTCTGTTCTCTCTTGATTTGAAAATATAAGCGGAGGAGAAGAGGATTACTGAAGTGTAACTCTGGAAAGTGTGAATGGAAAAGAAGCAGCATGAAAACATTATGGTGTTAGTGTTATTTTTGATCGAACTCAGTGCACAGACAACCTTCAAAGAGAGAGAGAGAGAGAATAAATCCTAAAGGCAGGTAATAAGTATGGACACTGAAACAGCTGATGCTTCACAGGCTGCTAGGAAAGTCCTGCAGGCGAAAAATGTACAAGTGAAATACTGTGTACGTCTGTGTACGTTTAGCAAGTTGTCACGGTGACTGGGATTGTATTGGGCTCACGGTTTGGCTTGAAACTAGCAAAAAAGTAAAAAGAAAAACAGTAGTGACAGTGCAAGTTCAACCCTGAAGCTTGGGCCTGCATTTACTTCCTCTGGTTTGTGGGAAGGAAAAATCAAGCGCTCCATTGTTCTGGAGTCATTTTACCTCGACAAAATTAATGGAACACAGGCAATATAATTTTCTGACAAGGCAAGCATTTTAAAATTACAGAGAGGACGAGTAGAAAATTACAGTTGTTCTGATTACGGAGTCTAGTGCTGAAGTTGTGGGTACAAGTATGCCTTTTTCATAGCTATGCTTAATTTCTTAAATGACACCAGAAAAATGCAACTGCAGGTTTGACTTCTATTTGCACAAAAAGACGTGTAACATCCATAAATATGTAATTGTAGGAGTTTATAGTACATCAAACCAATGATTCTCGCACTCTGATGAACTCCTTGATGTTGTAATACTGCTTTGAATAATTTTTCTTACTGATTCTTCCTATAGTGTCTCTACAGGAACTCTCCCTCTGGCCACAGCAGATGTCAGCTAATCAGGTCAAGGGGCCCCATTGACTTGTGCTGAAGTGTATGTACTTACATACGGTAGTACATGTATACTATGCAGATGCATGGACAGTACAAAGCTTGACCTAGCTGCTTCTCGAAGCGTGGCCAGCAGAGGTGCAGGTCAGATACAGTTCTCTGAAATTGTTATTACTGCTGAGGTACAATGTAGATAACAGGAGAGAAAGACAAAACCAAAAGAGAGACAGGTTGCCCGAATTCTCAGAGTCAAGACAGAGTCTGCGATTCAGAGTTTACGACATTTCTGAACTGAAGCTGAGAACAAAGATGCAATGTTGGTAAAGCACATTAATAGCTTGCTGTGGAAATTTTATTGAAATATTGATACCAATAGAGGTTTTAAAACACCTTTTGTTTTTTATTCACTTTATTTTCAGGGGAGAAATAAAGAGCACAAGTTATGTTCAAAGAATTTTCCTGTGGTTGAACCGAATATAATATATTGTTCAAAGAGGCTCTCTGGCTAAATCAGTGTGTTTGTGTATATGTCCTGTGTTCAGTCTTTGCGTGTCTTTCCGAGTCACCTTGTATGTCTATTCAAAATAGTGATGGAGCTCTCCATGGTGCTGAAAATGTCCAAT